>JASVEL010008000.1:0-217915 GCA_032618575.1 Nicotiana noctiflora
GGCAAGTATTTTTTCCAAAATTTCAATAATTAACCCGTTCTTGGCCTTATCTCAATTCCTTCAACAATAAGGCCGTGCTTTGGAAGTCCAACCTTCACCTCTTGCACTCTCATTTCTATGCAATCATCTTCATTTTCAATGAAAAACTCACCCAATTCTATCTCAAACCAGCCATCATCTCTCAGTTTAGGAAGTAGTTTATCGGCTTGCACGATGCCAGGATCATCACGCCAATTGTATAGCCGGCTCTCATTTGGCTCATAATCATCATCCTCATAATCGTCATCTGGCCCGGGCTCCTCATGCTCCGTATCAGAGGCCAGAGTATACACATAATCTTCGTCGCCTTCATTATCATCTGGATGCAAAAAAGCAAACCGGACGTTTCCAGATTCAACACCAGAAATTCCAACTGAGACCTCCGAGGGTAGATGATAAAACCCATATCCATCTTTGATCTTGTAAACAAAATAAGCTGTGTAGGATGTCATTGGTGATAGAATCCCAGCCTTTATTGTGCCCCAAATTTCAAGCCACCAAACAATTTTGAGCTGAGCCACCTCTGGAAACCTATTCTGGCATTATGGGGAAAACTATTATCATATATCTAGGAGTTTAAGTTATATACATTTGTCAGTGTTAAGAAACTCTTTTATACAATCAAATCATCTTACATACAACAACAACAATAACAATTACCCAGTATAATCCCACAAGGTGCAACAACAATAACAATTACCCAGTATAGTCCCACAAGGTGGGGTCTGGAAAGGGTAATACGTACGCAGGCCTTACCCCTACCCGAAAGGGCAGAGAGGCTGTTTCCAATCGACCCTCGGCTCACGACAAATCATCTTACATGATGGTATAAAAATTTGTCTATGCATAGAATTTTAATAAACAAATGTGTATATTTATTCTCAAGAGAAGGATAGTCTGCATCCTCTAAAAGACGGCAAACCTGGACTCTGGTAGTGAAGTCCAATTCCAATATTCTGGTGCATCACTCCATACAATGTTAAGATCCCTTGCACTTAGAAAGTAGCATTTCTTTCCAGTCCATTTTTCCAATGAGAAACTCTGTTGAACAAAAGCATATCTAGTAAGTCGAAACACACAACCGATGAAAGAGAACGAGCGTACAGAAAACATGTATCTATACAGGTTTAACAAGATGACAAGAGATGTTTGTATATAGAGGCCAGAAGAGACTGGGATTGCAGACAAGAGCGACTGATTGAAGACAAGCTCAGTTGCTCTATTTTAATTACCTAGCTATGCAGAGTAGATATTTTTGCGGAGTGGTCAGGTAACGTAAATTTCATTAATAAAGGCATCCATGGGATGGCCGGATGCAAAAGCTGAATACAAAAGAAAAGAGGTAAGCACCTCCTGCAGAAAATTCTAGCACTTAACTTCTCAAGGAGCTTACAAAATCTAAAAGCAGAAGGGATCGTTTGCATCAAAATGGTTGCATGAAGCAAAAAGGTTAACAGATGTTTTTGCAAAATGGTAAATAACACTAAATTGTCACATTAACTGAGTCTTCCCAAAAGTATAATGACAATAATTTTCTTAAATGTATCAACGATAATAGCAGAGCTAACGAACGATGTGAGCATTGAAAATTAAGAACCCAATAACACAACAATTATAGCAGCGCTGACGCATGATGTGAGTATTAATAATTAAGAGCTCAATCAAGCACATTTTAATCCAACTTAAACTAAATATTCCCAAAAAAAACAGAAAAATGGACATCGTTTAGAAACAATATGAAAGCCAGAACATAAAACAATCTGGCTGTCTCTTTTGTACAAAATATAATCATCCTAATTGGATTCAGCTTACCAAAGGACATCAAATTGCAAATTCACTATTCAATAATTGCCAGTTCAACTCGCTAAAAACTTACTCGCAGTAGGTGTTTACGTCAAGCCGATTAACTTATCAAGGTTATTACCCAAAAAAAAAAAATTATCATGGTTAAATCATTTATTGAGGAAATAAGTATTAATTAATCATGGCTATGCTAAAGAATTCTATATGCAAACACATGTTATGCATCTTTCAGTGGTGTAAACACAGATTGCCAGTAACTTTTTACCTTTCTCCATGAATGGATAAGCCAAGGGTAATATTTTCCATAAGAGGATAGAAATGTTGATATTCAGATTTACTTTCGAAAAGAAAAAAAAATCGAACAAAAAAAAACAACACATAATCAACCAGTAGCAAGTTACAACTACTTTGATCCCACGGAAATAAAAAAGTACTGACAAATTTGTTTTGGTTTCCATTTTTACCTTGCGACCTTCATCAATTAAGACGGGATGATGGCAAAGATAAACATATAGATCCTTGTTTGAATGGAAATCGGGGATCGGAGTGAGTGATCGGGAAATGATGGACCGATAATCGGACGGCAGGAATTTTGCCCAAACGGAATCGGAATAGGCGGCGGATCGGGCAGATGTAGAGACTAAGGAAAGGCGGCAAACATCGATAGGGCTTGTTAACGCTAAGATATCTGCGATACAACCCTCCGGTAGCATCCACAGACAAGTAGTACTCCTCTCATCTTCTTCACCATTCTCGTTCTCCATTTGTGTTTTATTCCTGTGGTTATGGCCGGGTTTTTTCCTATTTAAAAGTGAATTGTTTATTGCTTATTGCTTATTAGGGGTTGTTTGGTTGTTATTTTGTTTGGTTACTGAGATAAGAACAAAGGTGATATTTAGAATTGTAACAATTATAGGGGTATCAAAATTGAGGCATACCATAAAAGTATGGCAGAGGGTGGTTGAAGCGAGAGTGAGGATGACAGCGTCTGTATCCGACAACCAATTCAGGTTTATGCCGGGTCATTCCACCACATAAGCTATATACTTTGTTAGGAGGTTGGTGGAACTGTACACAGAGAGAAAGAAGGTTCTGCATATGGTGTTTATTGACCTAGAGAAAACGTATGACAGGTTCCTAGAGAAGTTCTCTGGAGATGCTTGGAGGCAAAAGGTATGTCGGTTCTTTATGTTATGGCAATTAAGGACATGTATGATAGGGCTAAGACTCGGGTTAGGACAGTAGGAGGGGACTCTGAGCCTTTTTCGGTTGAAATGGGATTACACCAAGGCTTTGCGCTCAGTCTGTTCTTATTCGCCCTAGTGATGGATGCGATAACAAACCAAATTCAAGAGGAGGTGCCGTGGTGCATGCTATTTACCGATGACATAATTCTGATTAATTAGTCACGAGCCAGTGTTAACGAGGGATTGTAAGTTTGGAGACAGGATCTTGAATCTAAGGATTTCAAGCTAAGTAGAACGAAAACGGTACACCTCGGGTGTAAGTTCAGCGCTGGGCCGGGAGAAGTGGACGTGGATGTGAGGTTTGAGTCACAAGTCATCACAAGTAGAAGTAGCTTCAAGTACATTGGTTCGGTTATCCACGGGGGAGAGGATATTGACGAGAATGCCACACACCGTATTGGGATTGGATTGATGAAATGAAGGTTAGCATCTGGAGTTTTGTGTGACAAGAGAGTGCTAACGATACTCAAAGGTAAGTTTTATAAAGCAGTGGTTAGACCGGCCATGATGTATGGGGCTGAGTATTGGTGTGTTAAGAACTCACATATCCAAAAGATGAAAGTAGCAAAAATAAGGATATTGAGGTGGATGTGAGGGCACACAAGGATGGATAAGATTAGGAATGATGATATTCGGGACAGAGTGGGAGTAGCCTCCGTGGAGGACAAGATGCGGGAGTCGCGGCTGAGATAGTTCGGACATGTTAGGAGAAGAAGCATCGATGCCCCTGTCAGGAGGGTCGAGGTAGGCCCCTGGAAGGCACGAGAAGAGATAGATGGAGGCCTAAGAAGTATTGGGGAGAGGTGATCGGGCGAAATATGGCGAGGCTTCAGATATTTTAGGACATGACACTTGATATGAAGTTGTGGAGGTCGAGTATTACGGTTGTAGGCTAGGAGATAGTTGAGTCTTACATTATATTGTACCTTTGTGATCCTAGTCTGGTGGGGTTTTGTCTAAGATAGCTAGGGGCAATGCTATGTCTTACTATTTTCTATTTTCGACGCATGATCCATTTACTAGCCTTTGTTTTTGCTTTGCATTTTATATTTCTTTTTCCCTATGATCTCCGTAGTGAATCTAATATTCTCTCTACGAACTAACAACAACAGCAAGCCACAGATAATACAAGTAATTAACAATGCATGAATGCAATGCAATGCACATGACCGCTACGACGCGTAGCCCGATCCGTTTAACATCGACGGCGCTCGCTGGGGGTGTGTACAGACTCCGGAGGGGCTCCTTCAGCCCAAGCGCAATATTCATATCAGCCGCTGCGGCGTGCAGCCTGATTCATACTCAGTCCACAACATGCATATGAGTCACACAACAGTTCAATTTATTTGTTTTCCAGTTTCCAATTCATTAACAAGGAAAAATACTTTAGTTTATTTAATTTTCCAAGAACGGGGGACTTAGCATTTCATAATAGTGATTTCAACCCAGGACTGAGATCAATGATTTTACAAATCATGCTGTCACATAGATCTTTATCCCCTAAGGATACTACAGGTCGGCACAAGGCCTCAAACATGGCATATAGCCCACATATATACTCAACATAGAGTGCGTTTCAATCGCCAATATAATATTATTCTTGCTCGGGATGGACCAAGTCACAATCCCCAATCATATCCAACCTCGCACCTGCCATGGGATGCGAGTCACGGCCTAAATAGCGTCACAATATGATAAGCCAGGGTTTCAAACCCTCAGGCTATCATATATACCAACTACTCACCTCTAACCGGCCGTGGACTTGTCCGCAATGCCTTTTACTTTCGAATTTGCCTCCTCGCGCATCGAATCTAGTCAAAACCACAACGAATACATAAATATGAGTCAAAGAAATATAACCCAATCAAAATTACTCGAAAAGCATAACAATTCACGAAGTTGATAAAACCCGAGCCCCAGGCCCACTTCTCGAAAAAATCCAAAAATCATACCAACGGATTCCTCATCTTTCCACGAGTCCGTACATATAAAATTTATCAGAAACGGAGTTCGAATGGCCTTTTAAAATCCAAAATTTCGTTTTCTAAACTTAAGCCCCAGTTCTTCAAAATTTCTACCCAATTTCATAAATTTTTGTGTTGATTCTTGCATAAAATCACGTTTTCTAGTCAAGAGACTTACCTCCAAGCAATACCCGTTGAAAACTCTCTTCAAATCGCTCAAAACCCTCTCTTGGCGGAGTAAAAATGGTGGAAATATGTAAGGGTTCGCGTCTGATTTTTAACTTAATTGTTCTGTCACTGACACCTTCTTCTATGCGATCGCAGTGCCTCTCCTGCGATCGCATAGAGTAAAATTTTCAGGCCCAATTTTCCTTCTCTGCGATCGCAGAAGTCCCTATACGATCGCATACCTTTAACTTTTTATGCTACGCAATTCACATCACCCATATTGCGATCGCACTAAACATTTTTATAAACCTATGCGAACACACATCCCCTCACGCGATCTCATAGAGTAAAAATTCACCCCCTTTAGGTCGTTCTATGCGATCGCATCTGCGATCGCATAGAACAAAAACTGTCTATAATTTTTTTGCTGCAATAATATGTTCAAAACTTGCCCGTTGGCCATCCGAATTCACCCCGAGAACCTCGGGGACCTCAACCAAATGCACAAATATGTCATATTACCTCATTCAAACTTGCTCGCAATATAAAAATACCATCATAAACATCAAAATCATCGAATTCACATGGATAGCCTAAGTTTTACTAAAACTTCCGAAACTTGCATTTGATCTAAAACATGACCTAAACACCTCCGAATGATCTGAAATTTTCTACGCATATCCAAAATCGCCTAACGGAGCTACTGCAACTCTCGGAATTTCATTCCAAGCCCCGGATCAAAATCTCACCTACCATCCGGAATTTGCCAAAATTCGACCTTAGCCACTGCAAGTCTAAATACTCACCGGACGTCCGAATTCGATTCCGATTGTTCTCCTAAGTCATAAATCATCCCCCGAAACTAGTCGAATTATCATAAATCCATTCTAACTCATCGGTTAATATTCGGTTGACTTTTCGAAACTAACATTCCCATAAAGAGGTTAGTTGCCGCATTTCTAACCGAATTCTACCCGATTTACTTCAAATCCTCCAAACACATATAATAAAACATATGAAAGCATAAAACGGGAGAAATGGGGTGGTAATTCCCGTAACGACGGGTCAGATCGTTACATACCATTTGTTATATTACAGATTATAGATACATTTTATGTGGCTATAAGATGTATTTGATGTATTTAAGCTATTGTATTCATGAATATAGTAGCAAAAATATGCGTGAATCAGGGAAGTCCAGCTAATCAGTTGTTGTATTCGACTGTATTCATGGTGTGATACATGGGATTACAGCTAGATAGATTATTGTGTTCGACTGAATTCACGACATGAATAGGAGATTGCACTATTTTTAAAACAGAAAGTGAATCAATTAACATAATAGACTCCTAATATAACTCAACAAACTCAATTATAACACACAAAATTTGTATTTTCAGTTATAAAAAAGATTCTCAACCGAAAAATACCCCAAAAATATAGCAATCTTCAGACAAATTATATAATACATTTGAATACATAAATTATATTAATTAAAAAAAACTTATGAATACATTCATGGCATATAGAGAGACAGTAAATACAATGAAATACATAGAATACAGCAGGATACATTGATAATAATGAGAAGAAAAGATAGTGAATACAATAAAATACATGGAATACAATGAGACACATTGAATTACAATGAAATACATGAAAATACATTGAAATATACTGACAGAAAATCAAGTCGCTTAGCCCCACACTCCATCGTCTTTGTTCAAGAACAAATCAACCGAATTATATGTCAGCAGCTGCTGTTCAAGAATCAGTTTAATGTCGGGGACTGCTGTTGTTAGTGAGAATCTTGAACATAGCAATCTTCAAGAACCAATTTTGAACTTTCTCGTATAGGCAAAAAACTGGTACAAACCAAAGAAGGGGCTAAAAACCCAACAACTCACTTTCTAGTAGTTATATCATTAAGAATAAGGAATAGACGTAACAGATTGCAAATAGTTTTGCTTTTTCCGTGTTGGTTTGTTTGTGGAAAAATGTACAATTGTGGTCTTTAGTTTTATGGAAGACGAAACAATTATTCTCTAGCAAACAAACTACAATTGTTCTCTGAGAAAGGTTCGTGGGTTTGCTATGTTCTTTGAACAAATTCGGTGGAAAGAGGAAGAAATCGGAAATTTTAATGGAATGGGCGAAAAGAATGGAATATATCAAACTAGAGAGAGAAAGAAAATAATGTATCTGATTAGCTTATTTAGTAGATTAGAGCTGGGATATAACAAAAATTAAACATTTTGCTATAAACGTTAAAAGGTATTTATAGAATATAATTTTTTTAAATGGTATGTATTTAAAATAAATAAGATGTTAACCTTTGTTATAGGAGATAAAAATTTCTTTATTAAATCCATTCTCATTGGTTTGATTAATTAATCCAATCATATTGACCCATAATATTTATTTGGACCAAAATATATCTAACCGAGACTAAATTCAATTTTTTTATAAATTTAAATTCAATAAAATTTAATTGCCAATAGAGACCACGGGCAGGGTTGAAACAGGGGATTATGAGGCGAATGAAACGAGGGCTCGTACTTAGAGAACTCCAATTTTTTTAGATACATTTGAATCGAAAAAGTGATTTTAACAGGCAGACTGTGACGACCCAAAGGGTCATCACTTATTTTATTAATAATTTCGAGCTTCTGAGGCCTTGAAAACCTCGTTCTATGTTGCCTCGATTTACGTGCACGATCCGAGCATGTAGCCGGAAAGATTTTGTGATAGAAAATATGAATTCTATGAGAAATTTGGATTAAAATGATATTAATATTGATATGGTTGACTTCGGTCAACATTTTTGGTAAACGGATCCGGACCCGAGATTGGATGGTCCCGAGAGGTCCGTAGGAAAATATGGGACTTGGACATGCGTCCGGAGTCGAATTCCGAGGCCTAGAGCCCAAGTTATGAATTTTTATGTGAAATTGTTTTTGATACAATTATTAAAGGAAATAAATTAATTGACCTTGGTATCGGGCTCGTATTTTGGTTCCGACGCCCGGTACAAGTCTTAAATATTATATATGTGATTTCTGTAAAGTTTGATGACATTTGGATGTCGTTTGAGATGTTTTGGACCTTGA
Source organism: Nicotiana noctiflora (assembly GCA_032618575.1). Taxonomy (NCBI): domain Eukaryota; kingdom Viridiplantae; phylum Streptophyta; class Magnoliopsida; order Solanales; family Solanaceae; genus Nicotiana; species Nicotiana noctiflora. The sequence goes on from JASVEL010008000.1 coordinate 8,332, forward strand.
GTCCCAAGTTTGAAAGTTTTGAAAACTAAAGGCATGAAAATCATGCATTTGAGGCTTGATTTGATGAAAACGAGGTGATATTGGCGATGTGATCGCACGGACAAGTTCATAATGTGTTTTTGAGGTTATGTGCATATTTGGTTTGGAGCCCCGAGGGCTCGGGTGAACTTTGGATAGGCCACGAGATCAATTTATCATGTTAGAAGTTGCTGTCTGCAACTGGTCTGCAGAGTTCGCAAATGCGAACAATAGTTCGCAAATGCGAACTCCCCACTATTCTGCAGAGTTCGCAAATGCGAACAATGGTTCGCAAATGCGAACTCCCCCTATTGTGCCTGTGTTCGCAAATGCGAACAATAGTTCGCAAATGCGAACTTGACCCTATTGTGCCTGTGTTCGCAAATGCGAGATATAGTTCGCAAATGCGAACTGGCCACTATTCTGCCTGGGTTCGCAAATGCGAACAATAGTTCGCAAATGCGAACCTCCCCATATTTAGCCTTTGTTCGCAATTGCGAACAATAGTTCGCAAATGCGAACTTCGCAGTTTTGCCTTGGCTTCGCAAATGCGAAGAAATGTTTGTGACAAGATTACCAAGAGGGCAAGCCGGCCAATGCAACGCTATCTACTAAACTCTATTTTTAGAAAATGTTATGAAGACGTCACCTCGAGATTCTCTGCAATATGTAGTATATGCGATCTGAACGGTTGTACCAGGTCACAATGACTGTGTCCGAATATATATTGTCATGAGCAATAAGTTAACTGATCCTTAAAGGAATTGCCGTGAATGTGGAATATTGGAGAAATACAATTTTAGGAAAGCACTCAGGCTACACGCTCCATTGCAGTTAATAATTATCCTACATGGCCAGCCAGATATAGAGATTATGATGTTGGAGGTGGAGGTGAAAATCCTAGAGGTGGAGACCCAGCCATTGATATAATTTTTATGATATGAAGGAGGTCACTACACCAAATGTGGTCATCACATGTGTAATTCAGATTGTTATAGACAGAATAATTTTTCCCTTAATTTAATTTGGTTTTTGAAAGAAAATTTAGGCGAGTCCTTTTAACATGCTCCATTCAGGAGCGAGCATCGTAATCATCAAACCTACTTAGGGAAATACTCACGTTGAGATATTACACGAGGATAGACATCCCTATTATTAGGTGTTAGTCACTAAAATATCCATGAGGCTAAGAGTGACTTTATATTACTTATTACGGTGGGTTTTGATATAATTTTCGGGATAACTAATTTTAATCGTTAATTGTGCTCCCTATCAGTATGAGGGCTTATTTTATGTCGTGATTATCTTTGACGGACAATTATTGAAAGGAAAAAAAGAAAGGAAATGAAAAATTTCGGATGATATGATGTGCAAGCACTGTGATTCAGAGTTGAGGATGAGATCCTCCAATTTTTGGCATAATGTGAAATATTTCTAAGCCGAGCTTCAAGCTGCGGTGGATATCATATGAGGACTGGGCCCTGGTAGTAAGAGTTTATGTGTTTAAAATTCTTCTTTTATGAAATTAATATTTTCGTATTGCATTCGTAAATAAGAGTCATGCCCGTTAGGACTATTTGACAATTCTTGTATAGTTTCTGTTCATATTTAGCCATTTCTATTTTGAAACCGTTGAGCTTAGCCCTTGAGACGAGCACCAGGTAAGGATAAATATGACGCATCTCGTACAGGGCTTGGAGCGGTATTGATGCAGGATGGTAAGGTTATCGCTTATGCTTCGAGGCAGTTAAAGATACATGAGAAGAATTATCCAGTTCATGATCTTGAGTTAGCAGCAGTGATTCATGCCTTAAAGATCTGGAGGCATTATCTATATGGTGTGACATGTGAGGTGTACACTGATCACAAAAGCCTACAGTACTTGTTCAAACGGAAGGAGTTGAATCTACGACAGCGGAGATGGTTAGAGTTGCTAAAAGACTATGATGTTACTATATTATATCACCCAGGTAAGGCCAATGTGGTGGCCGATGCATTGAGTAGAAAGTATGCCGGCATGGGTAGTCTTGCATATATTCCGGTCAATCAGAGACCATTAGCTCTAGATGTCCAGGCCTTAGCCAACCGGTTCGTGAGATTAGACATTTCTGAGCCTAGCAGGGTGTTAGCCTGCACGGTCGCTCGTTCTTCATTATTAGAGCGTATCCGTGAGAAGCAATTTGATGATCCTCATTTGCGTGAGTTGAGAGATACAGTACAGCGGGGAGGTGCCACACAGGTAAACCTAGATGATGATGGCGTATTGAAATTGCAGGGTCGAGTTTGTGTACCTAATGTCGAAGGGATTCGAGAGTTGATCTTAGCGGAGGCCCACAGTTCGCGGTATTCTATTCACCCGTGCGCCGCGAAGATGTAACAGGACTTACGGCAGCACTATTGGTGGCGCAGGATGAAGAAAGATATCGTTGCGTATGTCGCTCGGTGTCTAAATTTTCAGCAGGTGAAATATGAGCACCAGAGGCCTGGTGGTGTATTCTAGAGAATCGAAATTTCCGAGTGGAAATGAGAGCGGATCACTATGGACTTCATTACAGGACTTCCTTTGACTCGGAGGAAGTTTGATGCTATTTGGGTCATTGTTGATAGGCTGACCAAGTCAGCACACTTCATTCCAGTATCTGTCTCCTACTCATCGGAGAGGTTAGCAGAGATTTACATCAGGGAGATAGTTCGTCTTCGTGGGGTGCCGGTATCTATTATCTTACATCGGGGTACGCAGTTTACCTCGCGGTTCTGGAGAGTGGTCCAGCAGGAGTTAGGCACCCAGGTTCAGTTGAGTACAGCATTTCATCCTCAGACGGATGGCCAGTCCGAGAGGACTATTCAGATTCTTGAGGACATGCTTCGAGCATGTGTTATTGATTTCGGAGGCTCGTGGGACCAGTTTCTGCCATTAGCAGAGTTCACCTACAATAATAGTTACCAATCTAGCATCCAAATGGCTCCGTATGAGGCGTTGTATGGTAGGCGATGTCGATCACCAGTTGGATGGTTTGAACCGGGAGAGGCTCGGTTGTTAGGTACAGACTTAGTTCGGAGGCCTTAGATAAGGTCAAGACTATTCAGGAGAGATTGCGTTCAGCTCAGTCAGTCTAGGCAAAAGACTTATGCGGATCGTAAGGTTCGAGATGTAGATTTCATGGTCGGTGAACGAGTATTGCTCCGAGTGTCGCCTATGAAGGGCGTGACGAGGTTTGGGAAGAAGGGCAAGCTCAGCACTAGGTATATTGGTCCATTTGAGATTCTAGGCGGAGTGGGAGGGTGGGCTTACAGATTAGCTTTGCCGCTTAGCTTATCAGCCGTGCATCCAGCTTTTTCACGTATCTATGCTTCGGAGATACCACGGTGATCCCACACATGAGTTAGACTTCGATCATCGTCCAATTGGACAATGATCTATCCTACGAGGAAGCAGCCGGTGGCTATTCTAGACCGGCGGAGTTCGACAGCCGAGGTCGAAGAGTTATCCTTCCGTGCGTGTTCGGTGGAGAGGTCGGCCTCCCGAGGCATCGACCCCGGGAGTCCGAGTCCGATATGCGGAGCCGTTACCCACACTTGTTTCCCGACTCAGGTACTTTCTTTTGTCCGTTCGAGGACGAACGGTTGTTTTAGAGGTGGAGATTGTGACGACCCGAAGGGTCATCACTTATTTTATTAATAATTTCGAGCTTCTGAGGCCTTGAAAACCTCGTTCTATGTTGCCTCGATTTACGTGCACGATCCGAGCATGTAGCCGGAAAGATTTTGTGATAGAAAATATGAATTCTATGAGAAATTTGGATAAAAATGATATTAATATTGATATGGTTGACTTCGGTCAACATTTTTGGTAAACGGATCCGGACCGAGATTGGATGGTCCCGAGAGGTCCGTAGGAAAATATGGGACTTGGACATGCGTCCGGAGTCGAATTCGAGGCCTAGAGCCCAAGTTATGAATTTTTATGTGAAATTGTTTTTGATACAATTATTAAAGGAAATAAATTAATTGACCTTGGTATCGGGCTCGTATTTTGGTTCCGACGCCCGGTACAAGTCTTAAATATTATATATGTGATTTCTGTAAAGTTTGGTGACATTTGGATGTCGTTTGAGATGTTTTGGACCTCGAGTCCCAAGTTTGAAAGTTTTGAAAACTAAAGGTATGAAAATCATGCATTTGAGGCTTGATTTGATGAAAACGAGGTGATATTGGCGATGTGATCGCACGGACAAGTTCATAATGTGTTTTTGAGGTTATGTGCATATTTGGTTTGGAGCCCCGAGGGCTCGGGTGAACTTTGGATAGGCCACGAGATCAATTTATCATGTTAGAAGTTGTTGTCTGCAACTGGTCTGCAGAGTTCGCAAATGCGAACAATAGTTCGCAAATGCGAACTCCCCACTATTCTGCAGCAGAGTTCGCAAATGCGAACAATAGTTCGCAAATGCGAACTCCCCACTATTCTGCAGAGTTCGCAAATGCGAACAATAGTTCGCAAATGCGAACTTGACCCTATTGTGCCCGTGTTCGCAAATGCGAACAATAGTTCGCAAATGCGAACTTGACCCTATTCTGCCTGGGTTCGCAAATGCGAACAATAGTTCGCAAATGCGAACCTCCCCATATTTAGCCTTTGTTCGCAATTGCGAACAATAGTTCGCAAATGCGAACTTCGCAGTTTTGCCTTGGCTTCGCAAATGCGAAGAAATGTTTGCAAATGCGAACTTCCCACCCTTAGCTTATTTTTCAAACTCCAGATATTGGTCGGGGTTCGCAATTGCGAACCCATGTTCGCAAATGCGAACACAGAGACCTGAAAAACACGGATTTCACTCATTTCTTCACATTTTTACAAAACCAAAACACCCATTTGCGATTCTTCAAGGATTTCTTCTTCATCAAATCGATTGTAAGTCACTTTTTACTTAATTCTTTCAATTCCTAACATCATTAAACATGTTTTTCATTAGAAATCAAATGTTTTCATGGTAAAATTCTTGTTTTTGTTAGAAAATAGGGTTTTTCATAAATTGGGGAATTGGACCTCGAATTGAGGTACGATTTTGAAACAAATTATATACATGAACTCGTGGGGGGATGGGTAACCGGATTTTGGTCCTAACCCCGAATTCCGACCAAGTGGGCCCGGGGTTGAAATTTACTATTCATGGCATAATGTTGTAAAAGTGGTATTTGGTATTAAGAATTAGTTTGTTGAGTAGAATTGATGATATTAAATCAATTGTGTATAGATACGGTTGGATTGGAGTCAAATTGAAAGAAAAGACATTTCCACGGATTGGATTGTTCATAAGCATTCGAGGTAAGTGTTTGTTCTATCCTAGTTTGTAGGGATATGAATTTAATTATAAATATTGTTGACATAGAGATTATTGGTTAAATGCCGGTAACATATATACTATATAATTGGGATCGGGTGGTACGCCTACCACAAGATATAATTATTGATATAATTGGGAGCGGGTGGTACGCCTACCACGAGATATAATTATTGATATATTTGGGAGCGGGTGGTACGCCTACCACAAGATATAATTATTGATATAATTGGGAGCGGGTGGTACGCCTACCACGAGATATAATTATTGATATAATTGGGAGCGGGTGGTACGCCTACCACGAGATATAATTATTGATATAATTGGGAGCGGGTGGTACGCCTACCACGAGATATAATTATTGATATAATTGGGAGCGGGTGGTACGCCTACCACGAGATATAATTATTGATATAATTGGGAGCGGGTGGTACGCCTACCACGAGATATAATTATTGATATAATTGGGAGCGGGTGGTACGCCTACCACGAGATATAATTATTGATATATTTGGGAGCGGGTGGTACGCCTACCACAAGATATAATTATTGATATCATTGGGAGCGGGTGGTACGCCTACCACGATATATAATTATTGATAATTGGGAGCGGGTGGTACGCCTACCACAAGAGATAATTAATGTGATAGTTGGGAGCGGGTGGTACGCCTACCACGAGACATGAAATGAAAGAGGAAATTGAGACAAGAAAGTAAGGTTTATTCTGTTGATTTGATTATTCCGGATAACTTGAGTTATTGACTGTTATTTTAGAGCAGAGTATTTCTTTATAAATGTATCGTATATATACATATATATATCTATATTGCAACTGTACAGGTTTAGGTGGGTGACTGGCCTTAGCCTTGTCACTAGTTAGCTGGGATAGGCCAGGCACTTACCAGCACATGGGGTCGGTTGTGCTGATACTACACTCTGCGCTCTTTTTGCGCAGATACAGGTTACGGGCAGCAGCAACGGCAGTAGCACGATTGTGTATATTCCGACTATTGAGATTACGAGGTAGCCTTGCAGGCGTCCGCAGGACCCGTTGTCTCTTCTATCTATGCTTTTCATTCCGTTATCTCATGTAATCGAGATAAACAGCTTGTATTTTCTTTCAGACAATTATGTGTATTATTCTTAGAAGTTCGTGAGTATTGTGACACCAATCTTGGGTAGTGTATCAGATTTGGATTTTCTTTATCACATTTGACTAAGTCTTCCGCTGTAATTTTTATGTTGTTAATAAGAAATTAGTAATTAATGGAGATGTAATTAATATTTGGCTTGCCTAGCTTCCATTTAGTAGGCGCCATCATGACCCCGATGGTGGGAAATCCGGGTCGTGACACAGACGAAGAAGGATCTCCGTCAAGAGTCCTTCATTGGAGAACACTTCATTCGCAGAAGTTGGTGTAGCTGCCATTGTTTTCACTAGTGAATGCTTAGTTAGTCATGTATTGAATATGTTAGCTCAACATTATTGGTTGCTTTTCCTTTTTGTTCTGTTTGTGGGAGGACTGTTTAAATTTAGTTTCGTGAGAATTTTTTAGCGAGATGTTGACAAGGTCATATTTTAAGGCATTTCTTAAATGTGGTGAATAACACTTAATATATGGTAGAACTCTGTACTAGAAAAATGGAGAAGAAAATCAAACAAACTCTTTCTCCCTACCCCTTTTCATGTTGAAAGGGTCTCTGTTGAATTATTCAACTAATAATTAAGCATTTGAACTTATAAATTATTGAATTAACTATCCCAATTGGAAAAAAAACAATCCTAACAGTGACATACTTTACTCATTTTAAAAACCTATGCTTATCCATTAGGAAATGAAGGAGCAGTTCTTAACTTTCTTTTCTTTCTTGCAAGTGTCAAAATCATAGGTTAGTAACTGGAGTAACTGTATATATTTGCCGCGAGTTCTTTATAGTCTGTTTGGCCAAGCTTATTTTAGGTCAAAAATATTTTTTTTTGTCAAAAGCACTTTTAGTTAAAGATTGAGGTGTTTGGCCAAGTTTCTGGAAGGAAAAAAAAGTATTTTTGAGGAGAAGCAGAAGCAGTTTTGGAGAAGCAGAAAAAAGTAGTTTCTCTCCAAAAGCACTTTTCTAAGAAGCACTTTTAAGAAAAATACACTTAGAAGTAATTTTTAACAGCTTGGACAAACACTAATTGCTGCTCAGAATATTTTTCAAACTAATTAATCAAACACAAACTGCTTCTCACCAAAAGTACTTCTGAAAAAAACACTTTTAAAAAAAAATACTTATCAAAATAAGTTGACTTTTACAGCTTGGCCAAACGAACAACTAATCAATTTACATCCCTTTCAGCACTAATAAAAAAAGTACAAAAGGGGCCAAAAAATAGGAAAGATCCTAACTTTCCTTTTTGTTTTAATTTTCTTATATATTACGAAGAAAAAGGGCCAAAAAATAGGAAAGATCCTTTTTGTTTTTGTTTTTATTTTTGTTTGCCTTTCTTTTCCCGCGAGGATCGATTGGAAACGGCCTCTCTGCCTCTCGGTAGAGGTAAGGCCTGTCTACATATTACCCTCCTCAGACCCCACCTTGTGAAAATATACTGGGTTGTTGTTATTGTAAAATCATCAGGGCTAGTGTCACACGGTTCGGGACTCAATGAACAATGAGTCTATCTCTCTAACCTTCTCCACTTAAATATCATGTTTTTAGCTATCGCGGGGCTCTAACTCGTTCGTGCATAACGCACACATCACTAGCATGCATCAGCAGCAAATACACTCTCCAAAATGTTACAGATGTAGTTGTAGACATAACTTACTAACTACCTTTTATCCCTAAAAAATTTTCTCAATAATATCACGGTCGAGTGTAATTTCATAATAGATTACTGAAAGAGCAGCAAGTGCTCCAAATTACAAAAATGCATAACAAAAGTACAGTTCCTGGTCCTACACTTCCTGAAAAGGACTGATGAACTCAAAAAATGTATCTGTGATGCCTATATCTTTCATTCTAGTTCGAGTGCTAATAAGTACAAACATTTACATTTTAGATATGTGCTGCAGCTTCTATGTTCTCAAAGCAACTCTTCTTCCTTTCTCTCCACACAACCCATTTGATGCAAGCAGGAACACTGTTCCGAATGGCTGGGTTGTTTTCGCAACTTCCTTCCCGTCCTGCTAATACTGCTCTCTTTAAGCTATGAAGCTTTGCCAATTTAACATTGAACAGGCTGAAAAATCAGCGTCAAAACTGTGCTCTTGGTTCACTTGAATCAGGATTTGCTGATGCATCAAGATTAAGATTACTCCAAGTTCGCGTTTGTTCTCAATTCTCCAAAAAGAATAGGTTAATTATCAAGAGTAATTCTTCCTCTGCCGCCTTACGCAGTGCAGACCTAATCCTATCACTGTTTCAATCTCTTCGTTTTGGTTATGGACATTAAACTAAAGATCTCTAGAATTATGCTGGCATTCCATTAGAAGAAGCTCATGGTCATCTTTTCTTCTTCCTTGAGATGAAAAGACAAGATCCAATCATTAGCATGATGATGAACATGCTATTGTCTAGCTAGCACATGAAATAATGGAACATTATGTTCATGTGCTCTTCCTTTTATGATACACCACAAGCTTTGGTTGTTCATGCTCCACTTTTTTACATGAAACTACAAAACAAATACAGAAAACTAGTGCAAGGTAACTTACTATTCCATCTTAGAACAATGACAGCTTTTGTATCTTCAGGTCCAAGGTTGGGCTGGTAGCTTCCTCCAGAAGAACAAGGCCACACCAAACACAACTGAAAAAAAGTAAACCTCAAATGTCAAAAACGAAGATTAGCATTCAAAAAGTACATGAAAAACTGGGCAATTGAGAAAACAAAAACTGGAGGACCACATTAAAATTAGATCTGATTTATAAAAGAATGAGGATGACCAAACAACAGATCCAGCAGCATACTACACAAAGTTTCTTCCAAAGTATTTATGCTGCCACAACAATGTTTCTGATCATAATTCCTCTGCAGCCGAAACAATTTTCCCTGCTGTGTGCAATATTCTAACAGGAAAAAAGGGGAAGAAATTGTACCTTAAAACTCTTATCACTGACCAAATCAAAGAGAAACTAACTTCCAGAAATAATAAGTAAATTGAAAATCAACTTGTTCTGAAACCGAAATACTAATGATTTCCATTAACTCTGTTTAACTACAAGTAAAACCTCCATGTGCTTTTCAACTATGTCATCCATAAGTACACCCCTTTAGCTCGTAGCAGTAATTGAAACTATCATCTAAACTCCTATTCACTAGGTAATCCCCTAAATTAACTGTCAGCTAGAAACAATAAACTTTACAAGATGGAACATCGACTCCAAGACTATTTACAGATATTCCTGTTCTTCATTACTACATGGGGAAGTTGAAATTCTGATACCCTCCTTGATTCTGAAGACTGTTTTGAGGAGGCACTGTGTTTGTATCCACAGCAGTCGTTATGTCATGTATGCTCGACCTTTTCCGTTCTTTCTTCATTGATTGCTGTCTAAGGTAGTATTTTTGAGCATGACTGGCCACTTGTGTTGGCGTCCTTGTCACCACTACATTTCTTGAAATGCTTCTCCAGTCACCCTTCCCGTATTTGTCCAGCCCAATAAGGAATAACCTGTGACAAGAAAACATGGTTTTCTAAGTCAGCATTACATCCATACAATATATATATATATATATATATATATATATATATATATATATATATATATATATATATGCAATACCAAGTATCTCATAAAGTCAACATATATCATGAATAATAAAATAAGATCTATTCGTATTATATAGGTGACGTGTAACCAGATGCCAGCTAACACCATGAAGAAGTTCATCAAAGTTTTTCAAAAAATTTCCTAATTGACAGCAACATGTTATCCGTACCATGAAGTAGTTTCAGGCCGACCTTCTAACTTCATTCAAAGAAGTCAATGATAAAGAATGGCAACTTGCTAAAGTTTATCATAAGTAATCACTTAATTTGCTTATTAGGATTCTAACTATCTCAATCAGTATAGAAGAAGTCCTAACCCAAACCCAAATCCCCTGTTTGTGTTGAATAGGAGAATTCAACTGGAAGCCATTTACAGAACAGAAAGGAACAGGATACAAATGGATAATAAAACAACAAGAGCTCCACTTTAATTTTAAGTAAGTCGGATCGAAATCCTCAATTAAAATCCTCAAAATCCATTCAAATTGAACAAGTTCACATAGGTGGATTACACAACTCAACACAACAACAATAACTACTACTAATTCATCTTAATCCAAGCTAGTCTGGGTCGGCTCCTTACTATCCATCTTACCATTTGAACAGATTACAAAGATGGATTACACAACTTTTTTGTGATAAATAAGAAATTCCCTACAGCCATTAACTCAGCGGATAATGGGTCCACCCCTCTACCCTTCTCACCTTATATTATTCATGATATGAGCCTAAGTCCTAGGGTGAAGATGGATTAGACAGCTCAAACAAATTCTCTAGAAAACACCATAAAATGGCAGAGAAACAAACAAAACAAGTAATTGAGCCTAAACCAACTACAAAATTACCAAATTATTCCAATATCTGCAACAAAAAAGAGTTTTAAGGAAAAGAATTACAATTGCAATCTCAGAATTTCCCAGAAAATCCTTTTCCAATCAAAACAAAAAAAAAATATCAAACAAACCTGTGCTCTTCTTCGGTCCAAGGAGTACCCTTTTTCCTTTCAACCTCATGTTTCTTATTCGAGCCGAAAGAGATCTGACTCGTTTTAGAATCCGATTCCCAATCAAACGAATCATCCGGATAACTGGGCGGATCTACACGACCCGAATCAATCTCGAAAACATCATGAACAAGTGCATCATAGTGAGCCATAACATCCTCAGCCGTCTTACCAGGTACACGATTAGCGATTTTTTGCCAACGTTCAACGTCGTTTTCGGAATACATAACTAGGGCTTGTTCAAATAACTTGTCTTCAAACCTCGTCCATTTCGAATTTGAATGAATCATCGTTGCCGTTGAATCGCTACCAATCATCCACCGATTGTTCGTAGTATACATCATCGTCTTGTTGTTTTGGAATTTAATAAAAAGTAAAGGTGTTTGTTTGAAATAAATAAAGGGTTTACGGGTGAGGGATTTAAGGAGGTTTTTGGAAAATATGACCCAATCCGTAGTATATATATTGGGAAATTTTGAAATTTATTTTTCTTTTGGAGTTTACAAGTATTAGGCAATAGGGGTGGTTGTTATTGGTGGGGCAAGGTAAGTTTTTTAACTTTATTGGTGGGGTAGGGGGCAAATATGCAAAAGAGGTCTATTAAGAGTGTACAATTTTGTCACGTTTTTACTTTATTTGGGGTGCCTATAAATAGCGTTTTGTTATCAAATTGCAAATTAGTAAAACCTAAATAAGAAATAAAGATAAAAGAAAGAGTATTTTACTTTATTTTTATGTATTTTTTCACTGCAATTATATAGTCTTTTAGACCATCTCGAAACCATTCCTTGCACCAAATTCAAATTTGGAGCAAGAAATGATGTTTCTTTTGCTCTAATGCAATACTATTTCTTGCACCATTATAGAGCATGAATAGTGTTGCACCACTCTATTTGATTTATTAATATTTTATTCAATTTTTTTATTTTTGTAATTTTAATTTTTTATATATTGTATATATAATTAGTTTTTATATTAAGATCTTTATAATTTTAATTTTATATCCTAGTTTTTGATATATTTATCTTTTGTATATATTATATTTATATAAAATAATAAGTTAATTTTATTATTATTATAATTGTATAAAAAGAAATATAAAAAATGATGAATGTGAATTATACATAATGAATATGAAAAAAAATAGTTTAAGGGAAATAAAAATGAAAAGTAAATAGAAGATAATAATATAATATAGAAGAGAGAGAAGATTTGGTGTAAAAAATAGTGTAATGAGTGGACTAAATTTGGTGTTACGCCATTTTAATGTGAAATTTGGTGTTAGGGTGGAGAGGGCCTTATATGCATAAAAAGTAAAGGTTACTATTGTAAAAAAGTGTAAGGGGTGGACATAAAGTGGAAATCAATCTATAAACTATTCATACATGAACTTCATCCACTTATTCCATGTAAAGAAAAATGCATCATTAAAAGCTATTGTAAAATAGTGTAAGTGATGGACATAAAGTGGAAATCAATCCACAAACTATCCATATAGAGACTTCATCCACATATTATTTACAACTCTCCCCTTTGGATGACCATGTAAAGAAAAATGCATCATTAAGAGCTTAATAGGAAAAATATGGGAAAAAATATTTATTTGTAATACGTATTATTTGCTGTCTCATTAAAAACCTTACCAGGAAAACTCAATGGGACAAAACCTTAGTTAAGAAAAAAAGAGTACATCGCGTATTTTTACTCCCTCCACGTGTAAATAAGTAGCCTGTCTGAGATCGAGTTTTATGTGGATCAGATAAATATCCTACATCTGCATAACCAACTAATGATGACTTAGATCTATTTGAATAAAATAAACTTATATCAATGGTATCTGAATATATGTTTAATACCATTCCAATGTCTTTGTGTGGGCGAAGAACTAAATCTTGCCAATAAGCTTACTGAGAAAGCTATATCTGGTTAGGAATTATTGGCGCGATACATTAATGCCCTAATTGAACTAAGATATGATACTTCGGCACCAAGAAACTCTTTATCATCTTCATGAGGTCGGAATGGATCTTTCTTTATATCAAGTGATCTCACAACTATCGGGGTACTCAATGGATGTGCTTTATCCATATAGAATCGCTTTAAAATCTTTTCAGTGTAAGTTGATTGATGAACAAATATTTCATCTTTCATTTGCTCAATTTGTAGACCAAGACAAAATCTTGTCTTTCCAAGATCTTTCATTTAAAATTCTTTCTTCAGACAGTCTACTGCTTTTGGAAGCTCCCCAGGAGTTTATATGATATTTAAATCATCAACATGCACGACGATTTTAACAAATTCATATCCAGACCTTTTTATAAAGACATAAGGATAAATTGGATCATTCGTGTACCCTTCTTAATGGGTATTCACTCAGACCCTTCTATCACATCCGACCTGATTGTTTCAATCCGTATAAAGATTTATCAAGCTTTATTGAACAAGCTTCACAAAAAATTTTATAAGCTTTAAATCCCTCAGATATTTTTATAAAAATTTCGTTGTCTAATGGTCCATACAAATAGGATGTGACAACATCCATTAGACACATAGCAAGTTTCTCATGCACTGCCACATTTATGAGATACCTGAAGGTGATAGCATCCACTACAGAAGAATATGTCTCCATATTATCAATTCCAGGTCTTTGCGAAAACCCTTATGCCACAAGTCGTGTTTTATATCTAATGACTTTATTTTTATCATTTCATTTTCACACAAAAACCCATTTATACCCTACCGGCTTTATACCTTTGGCTGTTCGAACTATGGGTAAAAATACTTCACATTTTTAAGCGAAGTTAACTCTGCGTGGATAGTGTCTTTTCATTTTAGCCAATCTTTTCTCTGTCTACATTCATCGACAGATTTTGGTTCAAGATCCTCATCTTCTTGCATTTTTCAACAGCAACATTATAAGCAAAAATATTGTCGATAACATTATTATTTTGGTACCATCTTTTTCTCATTGAGACGTAACTTAGTGATACCTCTTTATTTTTCATTATTTTCAGGTACTTGGACCTCCCCTAAGGTCCTATCATTTGTTATGTCTTGGGGCTCTTCTTGATCCACTACCTCTTTGTTAAGATCACTTTGATCATTTGCTCCTTTTCTTATTCAAGGATTTCTATCTTTAGAACCGATTGGTCTACTCTGTTTCAAGCATGGCTTAGACTCATTTGCTTTAATTGATTGTCCTATTGGGATATTAACTCGAACTAGAGCATTAGCAGCTGGAATATGTGACTTAGTCACTTTTGGTAGGTAAGTGAATGCATCTGACAGTTGATTTACAATATTTTACAAATAAATAATCTTTTGAACCTCTTGTTCAAATTGATTTGTTCGAGGATCTTAATGAGACAGTGATAATGCATTCCAATCTATCTCCGCTTTCAGCTGCTTATTTTCTCCCCCTATTGTTGGTATACTGATTCATCAAAATGACAATCAGAATATCTTGTGTAAATATATCTCCAGTCACCAGCTCTAGATATTTTATAATAGAAGGAGATCCATATCCAACATATATCCCCAACATTCTTTGAGGACCCATCTTTGTGCATTGTGGTGGAGCAATTGGAATATATATCATACAACCAACGATTCTTAGATGAGAAATATTTGGCTCATGACCAAAAGTCAATTGCAATGGGGAGATTTTATGATAACTTGCGGGCCTTATCCGCACAAGTGCTACTGCATGCAAAATAGCATGACCTCACACTAAAATGGGAAGTTTTGTTCTCATAAGCATTGGTCTAGCAATTAATTGGAGGCGTTTGATCATGATTCAGCTAAACAATTTTGTGTATGAACATGAGCAACCAGATGCTCAATTGTTATCCCAGTTGATATACAATAATCATTAAAGGCTTGGGATGTAAATTCACCAGCATTATCAAGACGAATTGTCTTAATTGCATAATCTGAAAATTGTGCTCTTAGCTTTATTATTTGAGCCAACAATCTCGCAAATGCCATTTTGCGATGACCCGGTCCGTCATCACGTGAGTTACCGCCTCGTTTTTTTCCTCATTATGTTGTATCATGTTTTTATGCCTGTGTTAGAGTCCATCGGGTGAATTCGGATTAATTCTGGTTGAAAATAAGGCATATAGCCTTTTAGAGTGAAGCTTGTTTATAAAAAGTCAACAAGAAGTGGAATGTGTGGTTAGAGGGCTCGGAATTGAATTTCGGTGATTCGGTTAGCTTTGGGAGGTGATTTGTGACTTAGGGGAGCGATCAAAATTGAATTTGGAGGTCCGGTATAGAAATAGGCTTGAATTGGCTAAGTTGGAATTTTGATAAAATCCGGTCAATAGGTGAGATTTTGATCCGGGAGACGGAATGGAATTCTGACAGTTGTAGTAGCTTCGTTAGGTGATTTTGGATATGTCTGCAAGGTTTCAGGTCATTCGGACATCGTTTGGTCAGGTTTTTTATTGAATGTTGGTTTCGGAAGTTATAGTGGAAACTTAGGCTTGAATCCGCCTTATTTTGATGATTTGTGTGTTTAAGCGTGTGTTTTTATGATAGAACAAGTTCGTGCAATGATTTAGAGAGAATTTGTAATTTTGGTTGAGGTCTCAGGGGCCTCGAGATTGTTTCAGATGGTTAATCGGGCAATTCGAAGTGTTATAGCAGGTCGTGTTCTGTTGTTTCCGCATCTATGGTGGATGAGCCACTTAAGCGGTCCCGTAGATGAGGCTATGTGATCGCAGAAGCGGCCCTCGTGGCCTGGGGGAAATTTCCGCAGAAGCGAACTAGGTTCCACAGGAGCGGGCTCCACAGAAGCGGAATATTCCACTCGAGCATGATCCCCCTAGGGCATGTCCAATCGCCGCCATCTCCACTCGAGCATGATCCCCCTGGGGCATGTCCGCGGTTGCAGGAGCCCGCTCGGAACCTGACCTTTCCTCGTCAGCAACTGCCTCGGTAGCAGCCGACGTGTCGTCTCCTTTGACACTCGGGGAGTAATATCAGGTACGACCCCCCTCTAAGGGGCCGACCTCCCCGAGCAAATGGCGTCACCCATCAAGACCGGCCTCGACTCTGGATGGCGTATATTCGCCCTCCTACACTCTACGGCTATTCCTTTGCCAAGAAGTAATCGACACCTCTTCCACTCCGGCGGCTCTTCTCCTTCGGAAGCCTCCTCTTCCGCATGAGGAGATGTAGGTGAAGGAGTCGTCTCATTCGCAAATTTGACTACCAGGATGACCTCAGGCCGAGTAGCCTCAAGTACGTCCTCGCCAGAGGGTTCCTGGGTCGTATATCCGCCCTCGGGCCAAGCGGCTTCGGGAACATCCTCGCTAGAGGGCTCCAAAGTCACATACTCGCCCTCAGGCTGAGCAACCTCATGAATATCCTCATCCGAAGACTCCTGCGGCATATACTCATCCTCAAAATCTGTCCTCGCCGCCGAAGGGGCTGCATCATTCCGTCTTCTCCTCCTTTGGGGGGCGCATCAAACTTCCAAAATAAAGTAAGTCAAGCGACAACACTTGAAAATAGAATTTCCAAATTAGAAGTCGGTGTAATACCTAAAGGGCCATATAGGTTGATGAATGGCGCCCACGTCCAGCATTCCTCCGCGAAAGGGATCACTCCCCCCCCCCACGACCTTATATCTAGTACAAGTCGGGGTAGAGAAATCCTAGCTGCAAAAAGGTAAAGCGAGAAAGTCACAAAGACTGACCGGGCGTAAGTGATGAAAAGTATTAAGTATGCATAGCAGCACTCAAGTTCTGGATTCCACACTTCTGGGAACCCTTCTGGGGTCGCCACCAGGTCCGTCGTTCGGACATAGAAAAATTTAAGCCAGAAGAAGGTGATGGATCGAGACGTCGAGTCCGGCCCGATCAGCGTTAGTAGTCAATATGCGACACACTTTCCATGTATACGGAGTGAGCTGAGCTGGGCATACATTGTAAAAACGGTAAATCTCCTCCGCCGGAGGGTAAATGGGTAGGCCACACCCGATCAAAAATTGTATTCATAAAAATCACAGAACCCCGGTCTGTGTACGTTAGTAACATCCCCTCTGGCCGCCTCCATGACCACTGTATCAGGGATTTGGCACGCCTTCCGCAAACTGTCCAAATGTGAATCAACGAACTCAGAGCGGTTCCATGCAGGAGTTGGGCATCGTGTGGGAAAATCCCTTCGAGCATGAAGCTCTCGGGGAAGGACTTTGTCCACAGTGAGGGGGACAAGGGATCTTTGAGTCTTTTTCCCACCATCCGAAGATGGTGAAACCCTAGAGGAGGACTCGTCTCTATCTCCCTTACTTTATATCTCCCCTACTTTGTTGGCCTTCTCTTGCCATAATTAGTGTTTATCTACGAATAAATACATCAACAAATAGGGAAACTAACTTCAAAGAAGACTCGAAGGATTCAACACAAAAGTTACTAGGATCTCTAACAAAAGATGAAAAATAGGAGAAGAGAGTCTCAGAAGTTCAAAAGATAGCACAAATCAAACCCGTTCCCTATTTATAGAGCCTTGATACATGGAAATCGAAAAGGCAGGCATCAGAAAAGGGGCGGAAAACCAAAACGTCAAATCGCTCCCTGATCTGTCTTGGGAGCAGTTATAATCATGATGCATGCCGGCAGTGACGTCAATCCAAAAAGTAGGCCACATGTCAATGCATTGACGGCGCCACAGCGGATTGACATTTCCACCTATTGAAGACGTACATCGAGTACGCCTCCAACGGCCGGAGGGACTAAATGTATGGGACTAAATATGGCTTAACCGTTGGGGGCCGAGCGTAGCTCTCCCCATGTTCGCAAAATAATAAGTGTACGACCCTTCCCCTATGTCTCTTACAGCGAGGGTGCAGTATAGATGTAAGGGCACAAGCGATGACGTGTATATTTGGACGTCTCCTCTGAAAGGACGTCAACGACCTGTGATGACCCGGCCCGTCATCTTGTGAGATATCACTCCGTTATCCCCGTATTATGCTTGTTAATGTTCCAATATGCATGTTTGGTGAGTTGAGTCAATCCGGGTTGAACTGGTTGTGCTAGGTGTATCATGGTGAAAGGTATATGTGTTATGATTTGAGCAGGTGCAGCGCATGTTCATGTACTAATGCTGATGATATAATTGTGTAGTATTAAGATTTATGTTGTTGATATGCATTGTGATGTCTTGTCGAGTTGCGGATGTATTGTTAGGATGATTTTGGTGATTCCCTGGCAGGTGGATAAGCCAAATTACAAAGGAAACTCTGTCGAAATTTCTGGAAAATTTAGGGCTTAGAAAATAATTCTGTCACCTGGAGAATAGGCTTAAATGGTGTGTGTATAAATGCAAGAGTTGAAAAAGAGTTAAGATGTGTGATGATTAGAATCTCCGTCGAAGCTTGTAAATGACTTGAGTTTAATCTAACTAGAACATTGTGGCATCAATCGAGTAAGAATGTTGTGAGGGGCTAAAAGTGCCTTGACGTATATGGCTTCGAGCTAAGTTGGGGAGGTTGCCATTGACTAGCTGATTGCATGGTTGTGTGCTATGTTGATCCTGTCTCTGAGTACGTCGGAAATTTTGGTAAAGGTTATGGTGCTTCGTAGATCTGAAGAAATACTAGGGTGTTTTGAACTGCTGCTGGTAAAGAATGTTCTGCGTATAGAAAAGAAAGATAACTAATTGTATCTGAATGTAATCATGTTCTGCGGTGTCAGAGTTCTAACAAGGCACGAGTGGTTCTGTTCAATAAGACAGATGAATTATAGCTTAATAAGGGTGAATGACGCCCGAGAATAGCCTTGCGGTGTTCAAAATTTTGCTTGTAACGGTCAGGTGCTTTAAGGTTGTGTATATGGCTAAAGACGGTGGTTTTGTTAGAAGGAATCAAGACTTGTGTTATGTTATGTGAATGATGGGATTCTATGTATCCGTATTGGGAGGTAATGATAATGAATTCCAAATCGCAGGAAGTTCTTCAAAAATAAAGCATTGTAGAATGTGGTACTTCTGGGAAACATTGAGAGAGTATTCAGCGGCCTGTGAGCCTGAGACCGTGTAGTCTTATGTATGAGTCTCGTGTGGTAACATGAGTTGAGATATTGTAGTGCTACAGTAAAGGCTAATATTAAATTAAAGATGAATCATAAAGGAAATTGGGAAATGGAGCAACTTGTTAATAAACCGGAACGGTATGATAAGGATACGATTAACTCCTGGTGTGTGTTCGAAGTAATGAGTCTTGCAGTTATGGTACAACAAAGTTCTTGATGTGCTGGCAGTTGCGTAGCTCGATGTGGGTAAAAGGACTTAGTCGTGGCTGTTAAGATTATGCAATGAATGGGAAGAAAGAGTTGTGATGCGTTTTATCATGGTTGGAAAATGAGTATATTCATATCGGTATATGAAGCACGGAATGTGTAACGACTTTTCTCCTATATGGGATCATGAAGGTCCTTGACTAGTTGAGTGCGTCGATGTTTGTGGCGTAGGAGAGGGATAGAAATTCTCCATGTATCTTGGTGCAGTATGGTATATGCGATGTGCTATGGAAAGATTATAACGGCATGTTCAAGGTTTTGAGATCTTTTCATATTATATGGGAAGTCATTAAAATCTCCAAGCAGCGTAGGCAGCTGCAGATAATCTGAGAATCAATCTTCCTGGTGATTAAAAAAAATGGTACTGCTATTCTAGTGATTTAGCAGAGTATATGGCCAAAGGACAAGGTAATGTAAAATGATAATATCTAGTGGTATTGTGGCATCCTCTTGTTGGATTAACAGTGATGATTGAGTTGTTGATGGCATGGAGAAATTTCTGAATGGCTTACGTAGTATGAATGGATGCTTGATGTGTGTTATGTATTCGTACAGTGGAGTGCGGAATCAGGCATAGTGATTCTTGTGTTACATATGTGTTGGAGACTAGAAGTTCTCGTAATCCGCCTACGCAGTGGTGGTGTATCGTGTGTATCGGCTCCGTTAAGCGGTTATTGGAAATTGGAAGCCCTAGTGGCTATCTCGTTACTTGATATGATGAATTGGAATAATGATATATGATTGTAGACTAGTTGTCATAAGTCAGGTTGTCTAGATTAATGTGATATGGACTATGTCAGGAAAATGTCATAATTGCGTGGCAGAGCGCATCAGATCATGCTCCAGCATGGTAGATGTACCCTAGGGCCAGCGGACGGCTGGTAGGTATTGCTTTGTCAGTTGGGCCTTCGTGGCGGATGTTAGTGTAGAGGTATCTACCATTGATTCAGCTCCAGTATTGAGGAACTTTATCTGATGCATTCCATGTGGCCGAGCTCGAGGCTATGTATATGTTTGTTGCAATGAGCGACTTGACTCGATGTGCATTCCCTTTGCTACATGTATGGTATCAGGATCGGGTGGCACGCCGCCACATGTATAGTATTTAGATCGGGTGGCACGCCGCCACATGTATGGTATCAGGATCGGGTGGCACGCCGCCACAGGTATGGTATCTGGATCGGGTGGCACGCCGCCACGGGTATGTTATTGGAACGTGTTACGCTCCGCAACAGTGTGATGTGGAAAATATAACTTCCTATATGTTATTTTGTATACAATACTTCCTAGCTTCTGAGGAATAGTCTGTATTGTGTATCGCTCGGGGAATAGCACATCGGTTGTGTCCTTTCAGGATTTTATAGCGTATATCAATTGTATCACCGCAGGTGTGATTGATTGCTTGAGTTCACACCTAAATATGTGCGTGGCTGACCGTTTTAAGCATGGTGACTTGAGGTGCTCTACGAGTAATAGTGTTTAGATAGAATCATGTGTCGTGGCAAGGCCACGTGATGTTATGACCTTTTGAGAAAGAGTCGTGTACCCTATCCTATGATGTGAGATGGGATCTCAGTTCTATGTTATGATGGTAAAGAGGAATTGAATTACAACTCTGTTGTTGGAGTCAGTTGTCATGATTTGAGTATGTTCAAACGTTTCTTATTAGAGCCTGTGTTGTGCTCGTCGCGGCTTAGACCGGTGTTGAAGTGTCATATCACCAATACGGTGTGTTATAACTAAAATGATCATTTGAGTCATTAATGAGTGCGAGCATATGCAATTTCAGTTGGTTAGAAAGGTAATATCGAGAATTGGCTCCGAAATCTGTTGTGGTATCAGTTAAAAGGGAAATGGATGCATGAATGGTTGACTTGAGAGATGGGCTCGATATATATCGTGTGCCCGGTTGCCGTGGCAGGATATGAAGGTGTTGGAATAAGACTCTATCTAATGAGAAATGTTTTTCTGCTAGTATTTGGTTATTGTGGCCAATTGTTGTGATTAGAGACCATACCCTCGAGCGATTGGGTTGTTTGATACATCATGTGACCTCACCCGGAGTTTGCGAGTATGGGCTATTACAGTTGGATCGTGTGTATCCTGGGCATAGGAATGAGATTAGGACTGGTATGTGATTTCGGGAAGTGCAATACGGTCTATGGTTCGGATGGGCTATGAAAATTCCAGCTATAGTGTGTATCAGACTTATATGAGATAGGGTGACGTGGGATCGTCGCGAACACGTGTGAGGCGTCGTGTCCGCGAAGAGTAAACTGAGCGAGGCATCGCGAACGTGTGAGGTACATCGCTGTGATGACCCGGCCCGTCATCATGTGAGTTATCACTCCGTTATCCCCGTATTATGCTTGTTAATGTTCCAATATGCATGTTTGGTGAGTTTGAGTCAATCCGGGTTGAATTTGGTTGGAAATGAGACAAATAGTCTCTCAGAAGAAGGAATAGTTGAGAAAAGTCAGCTGGAGGTTGACTTGTGAGTTAGAGAGCTCGAAATTGAATTCTGATGATTCGGTCAGCTCGAGGAGTTCATTTATGAGCTAGGAGAGTGATCAGAAGTGAATTTGGAGGCCCGGTGTAGTTTTAGGCTTGAATTGGTTAATGTTGAATTTTGGCGGAATCCGATCGATAGGTGAGATTTTGATTCGGGAGTCGGAATGGAATTCCGACAGTTGCAGTAGCTTTGTTGGGTGATTTTGGATATGTCTGCAAATTTTTAGGCCATTCGGACATCGTTTGGTCGGGTTTTTAAATGAATGTTGGTTTCGGAAGTTATAGTTCAAACTTAGGCTTGAATCCGTCATGATTTGATGATTTTTGTGTTTAAGGCCGTGTTTTTATGATTGGAACAAGTTTGAATAACATTATAGGATGTATTGGAATTTTTGATTGTGGTCCCGGGGGCCTCGGGGTGATTTTGGATGGCTAACCGGAATTTTTGAGTTGAAAAATACAGCAGAAAAATTATAGAGAAATTTTGTTCTATGCGATCGCAATGCTATACTGCGATCGCGTAGTGTTAACTACAGTACCGAGGATTTTCGCTCTATGCAATCGCATAGACTTAGCTACAGTTCCCGGGAAATTTGTTCTATGCGATTGCAGGAGCTCTAATGCGATCACATAGTGTTAGCTACAGTACCCAGGATTTTGTTCTACGCAATCGCATAGACTTAGCTACAGTGCCCGGAAATTTTCTTCTACGCGATCACAATGCTTTAATGCGATCGCATAGTGTTAGCTACAGTACCCATTTTTCCACCATTTTTGGCCATTCTTGAGAGCTTTTGGACGGGAATTGAAGGGATTTCGACGGGGAATCGTTGGAGGTAAGTTTTATGAGTTAAATACATGTTTTTATACAAGAATCATCCATGGAATTCATGAATTTATAGCTAAAAATCAAGAAAATAGGGCTTGGAGCACAAACCTTAAATTTAGGATTTGAAGGACCATTTGTGGTTCGAATTGGGAGTTCTTGGTATGCACGGACTCGTAGCGAGACGAGGATTCCGAAAATGTAAATTTCAGAATTTTTTATGACGTGGGCCCCGGGCTCGGGTTTTGCGAATTTCGTGATTTTGAGTATTTTTTGAGTTCTTTGGATTGGGTTATGTCCCATTAGCATATTATGATGTATTACTTATGATTTTGGATAGATTGGACGCGCGTGGAGGCCAGTTTGAGGAGCAAAGGCGCGCGGGCATGAGGTTTTGCCGGATCGAGATGAGTGGTGATAGTAAATAATGTACTAAGGGTTTGAAACCCCGTACTAGCACTTTACAGTGCTATATTGAGATGAAACACGCGTCTTGTGACGGGCGTGGTGACATTGTGATTGGGGGTTCGGACTTGGTCCTTCCCGGCTAATAGTATACTGTGTATTATGATTGATAATGAGATTATAACTGTGTAATTGGGCTGGTAGCCATGTTTGGGGCCTTGTGCCGATCTGTAGAGCATTAGGGAACCTGTAGAGCTAGGTGACCCTTATATCATGTTGGAAACTTACACTCAGCCGTAAAACTAGCTGAATAGCCTATTAAGAGCCAATACTAGATGTGTACTGTGAGAGATAGATTACTTAGGGTGGAAATCCCCTGAATTAGCTGAGTGGGCCTGAAAGGCCAATCCTATACTAATTGGGACAGGGTCGAGAACCCGTTATGAGGTATTATATACATACATACCCATGTTGGATCGGGTTGCACGCCGCAACAGTATATATGTTGGATCGGACTGCATGCCGCAGTAGTATACATGTGGATCGGACTGCACGTTGCACTATTATTGCGCTTGGGATGTAGGAGCCCCTTTGGAGTCTGAGTCTGCACACATTCTCAGTGAGCGTTGGTGTATATTATGGGATCGGGCTGCACGCCGCAACAATATAGTTATATATGTATATATATATTGGACGGGCTGCACGCCGCAGTAATACATGTGTGGATCGGGCTGCACGCCGCAGTATCATAGCGCTTGGGCCTAGGGAGCCCCTCTGAAGTCTGTATACACCCCAGTGAGCGCCGTCGACGTTAAATGGAACGGGCTGCACGCCGCAGTGGTATATCTATTGGAGCGGCCTGCACGCCGCATCATTATACTTACTCATATCCTTGTACATACTTAAATACTTAAACATTATAGACACATGTATATATCTCCATATATTGAGATGGCTGTACACCGTAGTAGTACGAGTGAGGATTTGGTCAGTATGGGACCTTGTTCAGATAGATGTGGACTGGACATCAGAGTACTCACTGTAGTGATGACTTGCCTGTGGGGGTTTGCCTTAGAACCGTTTAGTGATAGCACAGGAGTTCTTACTTTCAGTTATTGTTTATTATTGTTACTCACCGAGTTGAAATATACTCACCCCACTCCCCTGCACTTTCTGTGCAGATCCATAGGTGCCCGAGAGCAGCTGAGCTGTCACAGCTGCTTATTCATTACCATTCCGTGGAGACTTCGAGGTAGCTGCCGACGTCCGCAGTACCTGACCTCTTCCTTTTTATCATTTTGTTGTTTCCATTCTGTTTAGTCTGGATTTTGTAGTATGTTTTATTTGTAGAGACTCAGATTTGTGACACCACGATTTGGTTGGGACTGCATTCGTGTATTTCATTTCTACACTTCTTGATTTGTTATAAAGACAAGCTAATTATGCTGATTAATCAGTATTGATTTATAATTGGCTGGTTTAAATGGATAAGATGGTCGGGCTTGCCTAGCAATGTGTTGGACGCCATCACAACCAAGGTTTGGGTCGTGACACGACCCCTCGACGAACTATAATTTTAGTAAGGAGACCCCAACTTTATATAAAGGGAGGCTCCCTATTGTAATAGAACATGTGTTATTATCTAATAATACAATTTCTCTCATTCTCTCTCTATCTTTCTCTCTCAACTGTGATAAATGATTACGTATAACAATTCTTCATTTTTGCAAGTATCTCGACATTATAATTACGTTTATTCCAAATTTAGGTTTATTATATTTGATTACGATTTATCCCTCTCATATTTTTAATTATTAACAACTCATAAAGTAACTTATAACTTTTGAGTCAAACAACGTCCAAATTAATTTCCAAGATTGACTTTTCAAAGATGCTCTTACCTTAGACCGTATTTTCTCGTGTTAGAAGCCCTTAGATCAACAGTTGGAGAATCAATAATGGTCAGTTCTTTTAATCCGTTCCTTATTTCCTCCTAGTGTACTTAAGAAGCATTATTAGTTAATTTGACTTTATGCTTATTTAGAGGCCCAATTTACCAGGAAAAAAAAATGGAATATTTGACTTGGAATATTTTGAAGTTTGAAATGAAAGAGTAGTTTGTTTAGTTGCTTGCTTGTACAAATTGAGGAGAAACAAAAATTGAACAAAAGTTTTAAAAATATAATTTGTGACAATGAAAACACATTTTCAGATACATAGCTAAGTGTTGAACAAATGGACAAAATTAGTGAGACTATTGACAGAACTATCCCATTAGAAGGAAGTTTCCAGTATCCTTTCATTAAATTAAACTAATATTTTTCTACCAATAAAGAAAGGAAACCATTCTATGAGGAAAAACTTTTTTTTTTATATGTATAATATTAAATTGAGATGAGATGAATTCGTTCAACGTGCACATTAAGGATTTATACAACTAATCCCGATTTATCTGTGATTAAATCATAGTTATTGTATCATACTGTATTGATTGAGGTACTTATAATCCTAGGGATTACAGTAGCATGTAATTTGTCCTTTTCTGAAATTCAATCGTAAGATTTTGTTCAAGTTGGAGAAACATTTTGTGTTTTTTTTTGGAAAATTTTCAGGAAAACTTGTAGATGCTATTTTTTGGGTACAAAGGAAATTTGCTAGACAAGCTTGGTGTAACGAGCTCTGATTAAGGATGTTGTTAGTGAGGTGAATCAATTTCGGATCTCCCATGTGAAAAATCACCCACCTAACCAACTCAGTCATCTCTTACGGACAGTTGGAATTGCAAGCATCCCTCATCTCACACTAAAGGAAAAAACTTGGTATTTCAATATTTAAAGATACAGATAAACAGCATGCAACCCATTACATATACGAGGTTCGAAAAAAAAAATCAAACCACAAAGCTATGTTAGAAGCTTAGATATTTGCTCTATGGAACAGTTTGAACTAACTTTATGGGCGGACCCACCTTGTATGACTTCATCGGAAAGATTCATTATTTTTACTTGTGAATTTCAGCCAAAAATAAAATACATAAACTGAATAAATACTACTCCCTTCGATCCAAAATAAGTGATTTTTTTGTCTTTTTTTGTGGTCTAAAATAAGTGATTTTTTCAGATTTCAAGAATAATTTAATGATGTTTTTCCTACATTGTCCTTAGAGTAAATAGTGTTGGAATATATGTTAGGAGTATTTATGTGAGATAATAAGGTTAAAATGATCAATTTTATTGCTAATTAATACTAAAAGATGACTTTATTAATACTGTATGTGTGAAAACATTCAAAAAATTACTTATTTTGAATCGGAGGGAGTAAGACTTAAACCCATTTGACACAGACAGAAGTTGCAGAGCAATGATTAAGCGGATTCAAAGTAATTTTAAGGTTGTAAGTTCGAACCCCTGCTAAAACTTTTAATTGAAGCATCTGTTTTTTTAAACTTAGCTCCTAAACATATATCCTTAACACTTGTTTAAATTCATTGTCCACTTCATCTTCTATTATAATGGTAAGAGTATATTATTTTGTTTATTGTTACTTTGTTGTTCTTTTTTTTTGTCCTTGTTTTTCTACTTCTTATGATTTCTTGCTATTCTTATTGAACTTCATTTTTGTTCAAAAAAATTTAAAGCTTTTCATAAAGTGAATTTTGGTTTTCTTTTTCATAAGTATTGCTAAAAGAATGAGAGTGCTTTATTGAAATTACTTGTAATCTTTTAATTTAGTTTAGTTTATACTATATTAAAATTGTTAATTTGTGTTATACTCAAAATTTTATTTTGTCGTACAATATTTTTTTTCTTTTATCATTTTGGATTAATTAGTTTAGTTTTAAAAACTTGTTTACCGTATTTTATTTGTAACTTTAAACGTTTATTTGTTGGATTTATAGTACGATTTTTAAGTTGGTTAAACACTTTTATAAATTTGATAATTTATATAGATAAATTTCAAACATTTAAAGTAAATAGACTTTTTTTTTAAAAAAAAATAAGATTTCCCGAACTAATAAAAAAAATTATATTACTTCATTTTGAAGTCATGTGATGGAACAAAAAAAAGCATTGTGCAAATGATGTTTATTGGTATTTATACAATTGACTATTATAATCTTAATTTACACGCGTTTGTATAAAATTCTGGATACGTTACTGTTTACTAATCAACCATTGTTAGGTTGTTCCAATGGTTTTAGACTTCTAATGACAGTTGTTTATATTGTAGGGTGTATATGAAAGTCCAAAGAAAAGCAAATTGAAGCACGAGTCTAACAGGTAGATTTAACAAAGAAACGAACACCAGCCATGTCATTAAAGGAATAGGATTAATTAGCACAAACCCAACACCTGTAATTTAGGAGACATCGTTTAGGAAAGGCCTGTCAACTTCACTCAAGGCCCGCGCATTGAGCTGAGCCGAGCCGAGCCGGTTCGTGACTTAAGGTGTGTTTTGGTACGAAGGAAATTTTTCATATGTTTTTCTAAAGAATATTTTCATGAAAAATAAGTATTTTTTTCACTTATTTTACTTCATTTAATTGATTAGTAAAAACTTTTTTTCGGAATATATTTTATAGTGTTTGGTTAGAGAATTGGAAATATTTTTTAGGAAAGTAAATTTTTATGTTACCCTCCTCACTCCGCTCCCTCAACCCCAATCCCCCTCCCCCAATACCAAATATTTTCATGACTTTATTTTCTTCAAAAATTTTATTATTCTTTTAATATTTCACACAAATCAAAAGAAGCCAATGTGTTGCTTTACTTTTTTACGCAAAAATAATATTAAAATTTGTACTTCATAACAAAAAAATACTATTTTTTTTATTGAAAAAGAAAATACTATTTCTACAACATAAAAATAAAATACTTTTATCTATAACATGAAAAAAAAAGTACTATTAATAATATTTCTATTTAAGGTGAGGATGTAGGGTGGGGGTGGACAGAGGGTGGGTGGGATTGGGACGGGGTGGGGGTGGGTTGGTTGGGATGGGGAGTGGGAGGAAGGTTGGAAAAGAGTTTTGTGAAATATTTTTTTTAATAGAGAAACCAATTAGAAAAATAAGTTCATAAGAAAAATATTTTTCAAAATATTTAAGCAAACATTTTGTGAAAAATATTTTCTTTCATACTAAGCACATCCTCGATTTGCTTGCATATAACTTGACTTAACTCATCTTAATTTTGGTCTAAGCTTGGCTTGACAATGTGCTTGCATTTAGCTCGACTTAAATCAGCTAAATATTTGTCTAATCTTAGCTCCACAATGTTCGCATTGCTTAATATGTAGGGCCATTGACCAAGTGAACGCAAAGGGTTCAATTGGATCCCTTTTATCAGAATTTGCAAATAAGAGGAAAATAATTTATTTAGCATCATTATGTAAAATTATTAAACTCCATTTACATAAAAGGAGAATTTAGTGTAATTGCCTATGTGTGTGAACAATTACTTTAAGTCATTAGTAGGGATGTTTACATGTCTCGCTTTACATGTCTCGATGCATGTGTTGTTTCCAATTCTAAGGCTCTTCCTCTTATTGATTCTCTGAAATCTAACATGGTATCAGAGCTTCGAGCCATGGATTGCAGCTTATAAATTGTTCCGAATCTGTAATCATATCCTCAATTCTCTTCTCTGTTCAATTCTCTTTTTCACATCTCAATTTCAAAGCTCTAAGTAGTTAACAATGACTATCGACAACTTTAAGCAGGAAATAGCTGTAACTATGACTGAAACCTCTCAAGTATCATCAGAGGATGAATTTGAAAAAAGCACTACGGTTGCAAACACTCATCCTCTATATTTGGAATCTACTGATACGAGTGGAATCTCATTATTCCCATTTCAATTAACAAGCATAGATAACTTCTCGATGTGGTATCGATATATGGGAATTGCTTTTCTAGGTCGAAATAAGCTCGATATTGTAGATAGAAGGTGGAAGAAGGAGATATTTTGAGAGAAATATTAGTATCAATGGAAAAGATGCACTACAATCGTGTTATCATGGCCGATGAATATTGTAGCACCAACTTTGATAAGTGGATTTGCATATGCGACCAATGCCTACACTATGTGGATGGACTTGCAAGAGCGCTTTGACAAAATCAATAACACTAGATGCTACAACCTACACAAAGAAATTGCAACCCTAACACAAGGTATCTCATATATCTCTGTGTATTATTCGTAACTCAAGGACTTATGGGATGAGACTGAAGACCTAGTGCCACATCCTGGTTGTGACTGCACTAAAACTAAGAAATTTATGGAAAACCTTCACAAACAAAAGTTGTATCAATTCCTTATGAGCTTAAATGATTCCTACTCACAAGTTTGTAGTCAAATTCTAATGATGATACTTGTTCTTTCTATAAATCAAGCATATGCTATGTTAATTAGTGAATAGAGTTAGAGAAATGTAGTAAGTTCAGCATGAATCTTAGGTCCCTCACCAATTGTAACTAGTGGACACTACGAATCCACAACACCATATAGATTTAAGCCTGGTAAAATACCAAAGTACAAAAAGAACTTCAACCTATAGAGTGAGGTCTGCAAGCTAAAGAGTCGTAGCAAGGAAAACTACTACAAAATAGTTGGTTATCCGACATACTACAAATTTAAGAAGAAAGGGGAAGCTAGTGCTTAAAATGAAGTATCTGAATATGGCTTATTCACTACCCGGGATAGCTCCTACACACAGCCTTATGGATAGTCAAGGTCTATCCAACCTTTGTAGAACAACAATCACTCTCCAAGTATGGAACAACAACCACAATATGGAGGAGGTGGTGCCTTTTCATTCACCAAGGAAAAATATGATCAGAGTATGCATATTCTGAATAACAATGCAATAAGCTCTTAGTCAGCAAGTAACAACAGTCTTACACCTGATTCTCAAGCTACTGCATCATGTACTAGTATTGCTTTACTAGGTTCAACTAGTCGACAAGAGAGGATCATTAATACAGGAGTAACTAACCATATGGTGTCTAATGTCAATCTATTAAATAAAGCGTCTATAGTTGAACCCTCTTCCTCTAGAAAAAGTTCTATTACCAAATGGAGTTGTCATTTAGGTGACTCATATCAAACATTAACACTCTAAAAGAAGCATTATATGTGCCACAGTTCAACTACAACTTGCTATTAGTGTAAAAAAAATGACAAGATACTTAAGGTGCTTTGACCATTTTTATCCTTATTTTTGTGTATTTTAGGATCTCTTTAGTGGCAGGCGAATGAGATTGGTAGATAAAGAGATGGCTTGTACTTCTTAAGGAAACATGAAAATAAGAGACTAACTTTTGTGTCTTTGGAAACTGTTAGCTTAAAGACTGACTTCTCAACTAGTTCTACTGAGCCTCGTGGCATATGAGACTTGGTCATGTGTCCATTATTGTTTTGAGGAAACTATTTTCTTTCAAACTAGCTAGTATTACCAATATTATCAATAAATGTTTTGTTTGTCCTTGTGCTAAACTGACCAGGACACCATTTTCTACTTGTAGTGTTAAGAGTACTAGTGCATTTGATCTCATTCATGTAGATGTTTGGGGACCTTAAAAAACTGAATTTTTTTATGGTTATAAATACTTTCTCACAATGGTTGATGACTTCACTAGAATGACTTGGCTCTTCCTATCAAAATTAAAATATGATGTTTGTGTTTTGGTGTCATGGTTCATTGCCTTTGTGCATACACAGTTTAATAAAATATTCAAGATGGTAAGTTCTTACAATGGTACTGAATTTCTAAATTTAGTGTGTATAACTGTGTTAAAATACCTTGGCATCATCAATCAAACTTCATGTGCCTACACCTATCAGCAAGATAGAGTAGCTGAAAGGAAGCACATGTACTACCTAGAAGTCACCAGAGCTTTGAGATTTCAAGCTCACATTTCCATTATGTTCTTGGATCATTGTGTTCTTACTAATGCATATCTGATTAACAGACTGCCATCCTCAGTATTGAAGGGCCATTCACCTTATAAGTTGTTGCACAACAGGAAGCCTTAGCTAGAACATATCAGAACTCTTGGAGCTTGTGCCTTGCAAGGTACGTGCATAGACAAACAAGCTCATGCCTAGGCCCATTCCTACTGTGCTCATGGGCTTCTCAAACACTTAGAAAGGTCTCATTCTCTTGGATATTCTTACACAAAACTTCTTTGTTAATAGGGATGTTTCTTTCAGAGATGATGTTTTCTCATTCAAAGACTCCCAGCCTGTCTCTCCTCCTATATTTAAGTCTCCTTCTTCACCTCTTATATGTGAAGAAGTTTCCTCATATATCAGAAATTCTTCTCACAACAATTCACTTATTCAACCAACGAGTGATAACTTGTCTCCTACTTTGTCTGAAGGTAGGCCTAGTCCATTGTCTAATGAAAGTGAGCCCTATCTTACTCTGATGAGATCTCTCAGAACCACACATCCTCCATTATGGCCCAAGGAATTTGTCACTCTGCCTACATACACTCACACCCCATATTCCATTACCAACCATGTCTTATATGAACGTCTATCGCCCTCTTATCAGTCTTACCTTGCAACTTTATTGCGGAGCCTATGTCCTAAGAAGCGGCTGCCAAAGACCCAAGGTGGGTGGAGGATATAAAAGCTGAAACAACAACATTGGAGGCTAATCACACATGAGAGATTGTATCACTTCCTTCATGTAAGATGCCTATTAGTTGTAAGTGAATATTCAAGGTGAAATACAAAGCTATAGGGAAAGGTGAAAGGTTTAAATCCAGATTAGTGGCTTTGGTATACATTTAGTGGGAATGGATTGATTATCAAGAGACTTTCATTCCAGTTGTTAAGATGGTTAATGTTAGAACATCCTCGTTGTTGTAGCTTCAGAACATTTGCAAATTCATCAAATAAATGTGTATAATGCTTTTCTCCGAGGTAATTTGCCTGATAATCTTCCTCAAAGATTTCGGAGTCAGAGGGAGAGCAAGCTAGCTTGCAAACTCTTGAAATCCCTATATAGCCTTAAGCAGGTACCCTGGAAATAGAATGCAAAGCTATCAGAAGCATTGATTAGTTTTGATTTCATAAAAAGTCAATATGATTATTCTCTATTTGTACAGGCGACTGGAAGATGCACTATTGTTATACTAGTCTATGTGGATGATATGCTCATCATTGGGCCTGACTTGACTCTAGTAGAAAAGGCCAAAACAACATTACATAAGGCTTTGAGATGAAGAACCTATGGGAATTAAAATACTTTCTTGAGATAGAGTTTGCAAGGTCGTCACAGGGTGTTCTAATGCATCAAAGAAAATACGCATTAGAACTTGTTTTTGAACTTGGCCTAGGTGCTGCAAAGCCTGTTGTTACACCACTTGAATTAAATGTGAAGCTCACTACTCAGGAGTGTGATGAACACACATGAACAACCAACAACTTGAATGATGCATTATTACCAGATGCTACTAGGTACCAAAGATTATTAGGCAAATTCCTAAATTTGATAGTAACAAGGCCAGACATTGCATTTAGTGTTCAAACGCTTGAATTAAATGTGAAGATCACTACTCAGGAGTGTGATGAACACACATGAACAACAACAACTTGAATGATGCATTGTTACCAGATGCTACTAGGTACCAAAGATTATTGGGCAAACTCTTAAATTTGATAGTAACAAGGCCAGACATTGAATTTAGTGTTCAAACAATCAGTTGTTCATGAAAAAGCCTAAGAAATATCAAATGGAGGCAACCTTTAGGGTGATCAAATATGTTAAAAAAACATCACGAGCAAGGAGTGCTCTTATCAAGTAAAAAAGAAGTGTAATCTCAGCCTTCTGTGATGCTGATTGGGTAGCGTGCCCTTTGACTAGGAAGTATGTAGCTGGTGTTTTCATTAAGTATGGGGATTCATTGATATCATGGAAATCAAAGAAGAAATACCATTTCTCGAAGCTCTGCAGAATCAGAGTATAGAAGCATTGCCACGACAGTAGTTGAACTAGCCTGGATATTTGGGTTACTCAAAGACATAATAGTGGTGTTTAAATTGCCTTTAATCTTCTATACTGATAGTAAGTCAGCTATCAACCTTTCTTTCATGAAAAGACCAAACATAGAAATTAATTGTCATTTCATACGACAAAAAATATGAAAAGGTTAGTCAAGATAGAGTATGTGGAACAAAGAATATTTGGCAGATGTGCTAAGTAAAGGGCCACCTAGAACACAATATGAGTATTTACTGTCCAAGCTAGGCTTACTTAATATTTTTATACCACCTAGTTTAAGGGAGAGTGTAGAAACAAGAGGAGTAACATGATAGAGAGTAAAGGGTGTTAGTTAGTGCACAATAATTATAAGGAATTTTTACACCCTATAGAAAACCTTAGTACCCTATTTATTTTAAATAAATACCATTTTAAAATATTACATCCTATGAATACCTTTTATCCTTTGTAACAAAAAATTCTAATATAGTTACATCCTATAATTAAGGCACCATATATGCTAAATATTATTTTATCTCTCTCTCCCTTTTTGCATTTTCTCTCATATAATTACCGCGTATTTGCAAACCCCAGACAATCTCTCTCTGTTTGCATACAACTACACTCTTTTCTGTCACAAATCCTAGTTTTTTAACTCTTCTCCCACCCAAATTCTCAATTGCTTTGCGCTTTCTCCTTTAATTTCTTGTTATCGAATTTCTACTGGAGAGACAGAAACTGACCTAGAAACGTTTAGAAGATGTAGCAACTTCCAACTTTGTGAGTAATGAAGTTGTGCTCGTCTCTAGATATGATTCTTCTGTCGTTATTGCTACCAGCAACAATTCAGGGACAAATATGGGTAGTTGAAAAAGCTTAATTGATAATCTAGAATTTAATTTTTTCAATTAGTTGATGAACCGTAGATGTGGGCCCAAGAATTGTATTTTGTTACTTGGTGCTACATCCATGGTAATGATCTTAGCCGCCAGACAATGAAGGTGAAAATGGAGTTTGTGGATACCAAGTTTCTCTTATTTTTCTCTTAATTTTTGCCTATTTATATTCAGTTATATTCGAATGTATTCTTCAGCTATATTCACTTGTATTCATGTTTAATTAGTTGTATTTAACTATTCTATTCAGCAGTAGTTAGTTGTATTCAAGTGTTTTATACAACTCTATTTAGTTGTAGTTAGTTATATTCAACCATTTTATTCAGCAGAAATTAGTTGTATTTTGTTGCATTCAAGAGTTTATTCAGCTGTATTCAATTGTATTTTTGTTGTATTCAAGTGTTTTATTCAGATGAATTAAGGTGTATTTTGTATTATTCATACGTATTTCTCTTTATTTAGCTTAATCTTTATTATGTATCTTTCAAATACAGATTAATGAGGGATCGTTTTAGTTCGTTGAGTTAAATTAGGAGAATATCATGTGATTTTATTTCCTTCCGTTTTAGCGCAGATACGTTATATGTTAATGTCGCTTGAATACGGCTAAATACATGTCAAACTTAGCTGGAATTCCAGATTTTATGTCTATATTTTTTTTGTATTAGTGAATACAACAACTTAAATACATGAAATATATTGTATAAAAACATAAAAGGTATCTATAACACGTAATATAACAAAGGATATTTATAAATGGCTAAATAGACCAAAATAATGGTGCTTTATGAAAAATTCCCTAATTATAATTAGTTATTGAAAGCATTGTAGGGTTCATTAGTTACTTAGAAAGTTGGTAATTAGTCATTGATGTATAAATACGGTTGTACAGTTACATTGGATATAAAGAGAATCATTTCTCTCATTTCTTCGTCTTATGGTCTCTCTCAGCGTGTGTTCTTCCCGATTATAAGGTTCTTCCTTTATAGGGGTGTTTATAAAAATACAAAAAATCTAATTAAATCGAAAACTAAACCAAACCGATCAAAAAACCCAATTAGTTTGGTTTTGGTTTTGGATTTTAAAAACCTATCAAATTTGGTTTGGTTATGGTTTCAATAAGAAAAAAGCCGGAAAAAATCCGAACCAAACCGGCTATAGGAGTAGCTATTTCAAATTCATTATTACACCTATATATATGTATATTTTATACAAAGTTTCAAAAATTTTATAGTAAATGTTAATAGTTTGCACCTTTTGTATAGTTCTTTACCTTTACATTCTAATTTGATTGGTAGTTTTCTTTTGTTAAGTGTAAGAACTCATTTCGTGTTAAAAATAATATATTTTTAATTGGGTCCTTAAATTATTCATCACTAATTAATTCAATTATCATCAATATATCTTGGTAAATAGATTTCTAAAAGGGTAATTGATTTGATAGTGTTACGTTGAAAATGCGGTCGCCGAAATATGTGTTCGGTAGTGTATGTTGTATATTTAAGAAAAAAATTGACAAATAACCAAAAAAACTGAAAAATCGACAAAGCCTGACATAAACCGAATCGAGAAAAAACGGACTTAGTTGGTTTGGTTTGGTTATAATATTTGAATAACCGACTTACTTGATTTATTTTTTTTCGGATTTCAAATCAGCAATAGAGTTGATTTTTTCCCTGAATTAACGCCAGTAAATTTTTTGCAAAGTTAAAAGTTTCTCCGGTCACGTCTCATCCTATTAAGCATCCCTGCAAAACAAGATGGTAACTAGTTATTTCTGTTTATATCAAATCAAATACTAATATAATTTTAATTGATACAAAATAAAAATAAAAATACATATCAATTTAACCGAGTTAGGTGAGAAAATCATATATGAAAAATACCATCTCTTACCTCCATTAACTTAATATAAACACCCAACACTGGTAAAAATTTACCTAAAAAGATGGAAATTCGAACAAATCCGTTCGAAATTTAGAATCTTTCCATTGATACTCTGATTGCTAATAGACCTTGTAATATTCCAAATATAGACTAGATTATGTGAGAAAAGGTGGAGTAAGCATAAACTATATTCATAAACAAAAGTGGAAAATGTGTGGTAGATTTTAGGTAGTTATGAGAATATTTAGCTGATATATTTATCAATTGAAACTGAAATACAGATATTTGTACTTATATACCAAGTTCAAGTTATACTTGACTTTAGGTAGTTATGAGAATATTTAGACTACTAGTGATACTTTGTAGAGGTCAAAGTTTAACCGCATTTGGTATTATCAATAAACCGTATTAATTTATTATATTTAATCAATAATGTGATTATTTTAAAATTAAAAATACTTACTACTTAATTATGATTAAATAAAATTATACGCTATTTCAATGTAATTATTTGAATTAGTGAGAATATTGGATGTCGTTGTCACTGTTTTTCTTTTCTCAAAACACACCTTGCTACGTACTTGTTTGTGGCCAATTGATTTGGCTTTTTGTCAAAGCAAATGGATAAACTTTTCATGGGATTCTCCACTAACAATAACAAAGTCGGCAGAAGAAAATAAAAAGTGAAATTAAATTTGCTTAACAAATCTTATCCATTTTTACATGCCACCATAATAGAACTTTAGGAAGCTCTTTCTTTATTGGAGCCCACAAAGATAATGTCCTATATCCAAAATAGTTTTTAGTTTTGTGTTGACTTGTTGATAAAGGACAAAAGTGTATGTTTTGTGTGTGTGTGTGTGTTTGTGTTATTTTTTGCATGAGTTGCGAGGGTTCATATTATTTTTGAAGTAAGAATATGCTCATTACTTATTTATGTGTAGGAATAAACTTGTGCAAAAAATAATTAAATAGGAGAAAAATTGGTAAAAAAAAGAGCTGAAGAGAAAAGTTCCAGATAGCAAAGCGAGGTTCATGACTTCGTCAGTCCGGGATCGGAGCAGAAGAAACCAACTTCACCAATCCGAAATAGAAGAAGGAAAATTCGCCGCATACAAACCCTAGTTGCTATAAATACATTCTAAAACGTACTTTCTGAAGGGGGGCACTACTTTGGGGAGACACTACTTTGGAGAGAGAAGACTTAAGGAGGCAAGAACACAACAGGAGCAAGGCGGAGAATTCTTTTACAAGTTTTTCACTTCCTTCTCCTTATTTTCATTATCGGTTATGAATTCTAGTATTGTAGTTTTGCATAATATTATGAATAGATAATTTGCTATCTAGGGTTATGATGGAACCTTTGGATGATGAATTCTTGTTATGTTTTTATATAATTGAGCCGTTGAATTTCTCTACTTGTTCAACTATGTGTTTGTTGTTGTTGACCGAATGACTATCAATTGACTGTACTTATTCAGCGTGTATTGCTTGAGAGAGAGTACACATTTAGGTAGTTGTTGAATAACATTACTCCTAATTACGTATTTAAAAGATCAATACCGAGGGTTTAAAGGTAGGATTAAAGATAACAGACCCTTGGTGCGATCGTAGAAGCATTGAATTAATGTCATCAAACATAGTTCGAGAGAATATGTTTAGTGAATTATAGTAATGTCACGACCCAAAATTTTCACCCCCGGGAGTCGTGATGACACCTACTCGTAGAAGCTAGGCAAGCCACACATTTAGCATCCATAATTTCTTTTATTTTAAATCCATTTTTACCAATTAAATTAATAGGAAATAAATAATTTAACAACAATTTATAATTTAGCGAAAGACTTAAAGAAATATATCAAAATGATAAGAAAATTCACATATGCCTCTACCCAGAACTGGTGTCCCAACATTCACGGATTATCTAAGAGTGCTACATACAACTGTCTAAAACAAAGAGTAAAGTCTATCTTAGATACAAACAGAAACATATCATAAATAAAGTTAGAGGAGATGACAGGCCTGCGGACGCCTGCAGGACTACCTCGAGATCTAGTGGACTGAAGACTGGCTCCCGATCTACTGCTGTGCACCGTATGCTACTTCGGTACCTGGATCTGTGTAAAAGAGCATAAAATGTAGTATCAGCACAACCGACCCCATGTGCTGGTAAGTGCCGAACCTAGCCTCGACGAAGTAGTGACGAGGCTAGACCGGACTATCACATAAACCTGTGCAGTTATATACATATCTACAACAGAAAAATAACATGAATAAACATTTAAATGGGAGGGGAACATGCTTCGAGGATAGCAGATTATACAAAAATTCAAGAGAATAATAAGGAACATCAATAATTTAACTCTAACATGGATAAAGGAAATAAAAGCAGATTTCACTATCAGTACATGTCTCATTGCAGGCGTGCAACCCAATCCCATTATTCAATATTTTCGTGGTAGGCGTACCACCCGCTCCCATTTCATCAAATATCATGGTAGGCATACGACCCGCTCCCATTTCATCATAACTCTTGGTACGCGTACCACCGATTTTCATTTCAATCAATAACTTGTGGTAGGCGTACCACTCACTCCCATTTCATCAATATCTTGTGGTATATATACCACCCGCTTCCATTTCAATCAATAACTTGTGGTGGGCGTACCACCGTCTCCCATTTCAACCAATAACTTGTGGTAGGAGTACCACCCTCTCCCATTTCAAGTTAACACAAAGTTACAATAAAATTTTCGGCAAGGAAACAAAAGCAATATAATAAAAATTTCCCGGCAAAGGGAACAACAGTATCAAAACAACAATCCCGGTAAGGGAGAATCAGCTATAACAAAATCCTTGCTCAACTCTTACTCAGCTCGATTAATACGAGTACTCAAGCATAAATAAAGTCCACGAGAATAAACTAAATATTTACTCAATATCAAGAGTCATCAATTAAAAACATTTAAAATGTCATTTAAGAACACAACAACTATCAATTTAAGACTCACGGTTATGCTCGACACCAACGTATAGATACTCATTACCATGCCTATACGTCGTACTCAACAAGAAGAAAATAACAAATATGACTCAACTCCTAATCCCTCAAGCTAGGGTTAGACCAATCACTTACATCAATGCATTGAACACAACTCAAGCCTCAATTATAGCTTTACCCCTTGATTCTACTGCCAATTCGCTCGTATCTAATCATAAATTACTTAATTACATCAATAAACGCTAAATAAATCAACCCCAATGCATGAACATGAGTTTTCTAAAGTTCTACCCAAAAAGTCAAAAACCGCCCCGGGCCTGCATGGTCAAAACCCGAGGTCGAACCTAAACCCGATTACCCATTCGCCCAAGAACTCAAATATATAATTTATTTTAAAATCGGACCTCAAATTGAGGTCCAAATCCTTAACTTTTGAAAAATCTTGATTCTACGCAAAATACCAAATTTTCTCCATGAAAATCTTTGATTTTTGGTTGAAATCATGTTAAAAGATGTTAATGATTGAAAAAAATGAGTAAAAACTACCTTACAATTGATCTGGAACAAGACTTCTTCTTGGTAAATCTCCTAAGTGTGCTTGGGTTTGAGAAAATATAAAACATGAAGTTCAAAATCGGTTAAGTGTAAAAATTGCAGATCTCTGATATGGGAAATGTGAACATGGACCTCTCAGATGTGGGAATTGTGAAATAGGGTTCGAATTTGCGAAATAGGGATCGCATTTGTGAATCCTTCATAATTTCCCACCTTTCGCATTTGCGAAGCAGTAGTTGCAATTGCAACTCCCATTTGCGAGTGAAACATCGCATTTGCGATGACTGAGGATTTAGATGGGCATCAAATTTGGGATGGAAATCTTCGCATTAGCGAAGAAGGCTGCCTAGGTGTTGTCTCGCATTTGCGATGCATGGCTCACATTTGCAAGGCTGGCTTTACTCACTGGACCACAATAACATTTACTGATCAACTTAGTCAAAAACCCACTAACCCAATACTCCCATTGTACCCCCTGACTTACGCAGGTCTTACTCTAACCTTTACAATACCGCCACGATGAAAGAGATGTGCAAACATTTATAACCAACTGCCGAATCAATAAATCATTAGGTCTATACCCCTGACAAAAACCATGACCATCTTCAGGACCAAATAATGGTCTTATCTTTATAGTATACTTCATA
Source organism: Nicotiana noctiflora (assembly GCA_032618575.1). Taxonomy (NCBI): domain Eukaryota; kingdom Viridiplantae; phylum Streptophyta; class Magnoliopsida; order Solanales; family Solanaceae; genus Nicotiana; species Nicotiana noctiflora. Next base: position 48,475 of record JASVEL010008000.1, read on the forward strand.
TACTCAGATTGCACTAATCCTAACTCCAAAAATCTCGTCCAACCCAGTACAAACTGCTCAGGCAATAAGCCACCCCAGGCATAATCAAAAGTCTTATATGATGCCATAATGTGGTAAATGGGCTACCAATTAGATTGTGATACAAAAGGAAAGTGAACTCTGAGAAAAATTACCTAACTCACGCACTAATATGGACTTTCCTTAGAAAACAGGAAGCAAGGCATACAAAATAGCATATAGAAACTATACTCAACATCACACTGTTGCGGCGCGCAACCTGATCCACACAACATAACCATGGCGGCGTGCCATCCGATCCATATAACTACCCGATCCACACGTAGAACTCACATAAGGAGACACATATTGAGCTAAATTGCTCATTAAAATGAAATACCGAATCTCGGTCGCAAGCATTCTAAATGTATAGTACCATTCCCTGGGGAGACATATAACACTTTAATTCCATTTATCCTACCTGCTGTCCCCCCTATTTGGCTCTTCCTCTAAGGGGTTGTAGTGTAACAAGCGCATAATGTCCACTGGAGTCACAACTCTAGCACAATTGAGGTGCAATACACGATCTAAATCTCAAGAGCCATCCTGCTCATATAACCTCATCTCTATGAGGAACCTCAACACGTAAGAAGTTTATCTAGCCATCATACAACTCGCACAATGCAATACATCATTAAATGAAATAGCTGAAGATAAAATAACACCGTGACTATTCTTCCATAAAGAGCGCTTTACTGATATAGAGCCCATATTCACATTTGAATCCATCCACCAACCTCAAGTCGATTCTGATTGCTCTAATTAGTCTAATAACCTCTCCTAGGTCCATACCAATTTCCCTCTTCTCATAACACATAAGGACAGCCATCATAACCAGAGTACTCATCCACAGTTCACAACTCAATAAATGTGTTCCCTCCAAGCATATATCCTTAACTTAACGATATCATCGCAAACCTTTATTCTTGGTTTAAATCTTTAATCATCAAAAGCCCATTTCCTGCTCATCCGAGCTCGCGACATCCTTGTCAACACTGTACTGCAACTTTGGTCTTGACCTTAAATTCCATACTACTTACTGCACCCAACGTGGCAATATACGATAGGACATGCTTTTCATTATAACTCTGGAACCACTAACAGGTTAACACTTCATCATATGAAAACTTTTCACTCAACTCACTTTAGGAGATTTATAGTATCACATAGGTGAATTCTCATAACAGTAGAATATGCAAATCTCTAAGTAGTGGTCTAAGCTACCATAGCCATTCCGGAATTTGCTTCCACATAACAAGACATAACAGTAGAATGCTTCCGAATGATATTAATTACGGCGGCTAACAAGACTCATATGCACCGCTACAAATCACTTACATAACTTAATCACGCTGAAAGAGCTGATCTCTACCACCAACATGCCAACTAAATAATGGTTTGCTAGCCTATTTTCTTTCAATTCACCCCAATTACCTTAGAAATAATACTAATTCCATCCAACACATAACATACACCGTCTACACTCATCTCGAGTGACCTCGAGTCACGAGACCATGCTATTTTAATTCCCACGAGCTGTTTCATATCTCTCAAATGCTATACCGAAAGTTAACATATCATAAAATATTCTGGGCACCTTCTCATAAGCTGCTACAAAGCTTAATTCTTAACTATACTTATAGGTTCGAAATCATTATGTACCACACTTTATCTTTTGAGTTCCATTAGGAACGTTGCTGAGAGCCGCCCGCTCTGACTTGGCTCGAATATAATCAACTCCATGATTTTTCTAACACAGGCGTACCCTCTCGACGGAGCACCCGACAGAATCCTCCCTAAATATGAACATGGGCCAATAAGGCTAACGATAGCCTGCCTTTAACAATTCCTTTACTCAAGTCACCACTTATGTTCTTTTCCCGTAGCTAAAATAGCCCATCGGTATGCTAATAGCCAAAAATATCATGAGTAGTTAACCATGCTATCCAATCATAAGCGGTGGGATTCTCCCACTTAGCTTGAAGGCATTATTTCACAACTCTGGAATTCACAAGATTCCCTAGCTTACATTGACATAATCTTGCGGGATCAACCGCATAAATCCTCGGATTCCTTTCGCAAAGCCCCATTCTTTTATACTCTGATTCACCCGTTGCATTCCCATGATCGATCTCTTTGCTACATAATCGATAAAATTCTTCGTAGGAGCCTCACCAACCACGTGAATGCTAACCTTCTCACTTGGGTAACCCACCTATAGAAGGCTCTCCCCAGCATCTTCCAACGCTGCTGCACGGGGTACAATCACTTCGACGTCAATAACCCATCTTGAGTCTGAGCTCGCTCTCCAACTGCACATGTCCATTTACCCCCCGTGGACATCATTTAAATGAGTAACAACATCTTTCTAATTCAAAGTTATGTTGCATCCTTCTGCACTTAAGCGGCTCCTTTCCGTTAAATTAAATCTCCTGCCACATGATAGCCCATACTTCTAATTAATTTCGTAGGCTTCAATCGCCAGCCACTAAAATCCCAAATCATTCAAACTCTCCTTAAGGTAGGTGGTCGTCCCACTATAAAGCACAAATGCAACTCCTCCGCACTCTCACTTTGGCAGAACTCATCCCCTTACCCGATTACTCGGCCTTTGGCCTCTTATACTCGGCCTTCCGGAAACTTAGCCACCGACTAATACTTCCTACATGTCCTTCCTCATGCTTTGCTGCTCATGTGTTGTCTTAAACAAATCTCTCTTCGTGGCACCTTGAACCCACAATTGCTGCTAACTTAAAACTTTCTAAAAGTCATCTTTAACGAACCGTCAAAATTAGAAATACTGATTCAATCTTGAACTACCGCACCATGCGATATCTGACAGTTGTCTCTAATTCTATCTCACAATATCTTGCTCCAAAGGCAAATTGTAGAAGGTCATAACACCGACAAACTTAGCACGTTCAATTAGGACAACGACATCACATTTTAGAAGAAAACTCCACAACGCTTGCAAATATCAAGTCTCATTACTTCCACCAGCCCACATCTGACCATCCTTAGTTCGATTGTCTTTCCCCTCACAGGAATAAAATACTGAATCTCTTGATTATGCACTGAGTAAACCTCCCTTCAAGTCCTTCATCAACCTAACATGTAGGCAATCATCCTACCATCATATCACTACTGCACAATATTCGGTCATAAGCAACATGATAATTTGTGCTTAACCTCAGAGTTCTCAAAAGTGCCGCTGCTGAGCCAAAATAACAAAATATCCTTCCACAAGGAGACGATAATAGCTCAAATAATCCCGCAGGGAGAAACACTCGCACCATATTCATAGTGCTATTAAAATTCTTCAACTCTCGATTTATAACAAGTTCTTCACGTCGCATAAGATTGAGTAGGAATGAATTAAGGGCATACGCCCCCAAAGATCAAATTGCATGATAGGGAATCAAGAAGGGAAGTACTCCTAATAGTTCTGCAGCCTCTCGAGGATAAGTACAGTCATCTCTGTACCGATCCATGAGACTCTACTAGACTTGCTCATGACTCGTGAGACCCTAGGAACCTAGTGCCCTGATACCATGTTGTCACAACCCAAAATCTACTAAGGTTCATGGTGGCGCCGTACACCGCTATCAGGCAAGCCAATCAAGAATGCATAATCAAATTCCAATTTTAGTATTTGCGGAAATCATTTTACTTATACATTGAATATTAAACAACAAATAGTTTTCAAAAAATGAACTTAAATTCAATAAAGGACTTGATACTGAATAATCCAAAATCCTCCCAGAACCCGGTGTCACAAGTGCATGAGCATCTACTGATAGGAAAATAAAATACAACCACCATCCGAAATACAATGGACAAAAAATAAATATAATATGCTGAAAGGAACTACTCTAGCTGCGGGTCGCCTCGAATAATGCAACTCACCAAGTCCTAGAATCATCCGCGTTGCTATGCCCAGTAGACTGTTAGAGATACCTATACCTCTACAAAAAAAAATACAAAAGTGTAGTATGAGTACGTAAACAACGTGTACCCAATGAGTATCCTGGCTAATCTCGAAGAAGTAAACGAGATGGTCAGCTTCGACACTTACTAGGGGTCAATTGATAATATACTAAAAATATGAGGAAATTATGGAGTTATATAATAGTTCTAATTCACGAAGCCAGAAAATAGCTAAACATCTTGAACAAATAATCAAGGATTTCAAGGTTTAATGTTCATTATCTTATCAATTTATATCAAGCCATGAAGGGCAAATTTCACGTTTAAAATTCTCAAGCGACAAATAACATGCGCAAATCACACCGAGGCGAAGACCCGATCCAATAAAAATGTAAACTGTGCATTGTCGAGGGTCTAACAACCCGAACCATAGATGCATTTATTACCCCGCTCGCGATCATCCATGCGACGCGATCAACATAAAAGAAACAATCACCCAGCTCGTGAATCATCCATGCGATACATGTACACATAAAATACATCTCAAATAGCCAATTAAGAATTTACCGGGGAATAATTATCCAAATCAAACCACTTCCCCTGTAACAATTTTTAAGAAATAAAGTTTAATCTTTTTAGAAACTCCCTTACTAATTTAATGTGATTTAAGAAATTCAAGTTGTTAATGGGTTCATAAAGTATAACATGCTTTTGGGTCCTAACTATCCGAACAATAGTATAATAGTCGCTATGCAGTATGCACGCACTCTCATCACCTCGTGCGAACGTAGCCCCCACAAATAGGAGCACATAATTAATTATTTCACCTATGGGGACAATTCCCTCTTACAAGGTTAGATAGGAGACTCACCTCACTTCGAAGATCCATACTGACATTCTACGCCCTTCCGAAGACTCTAATTGATGCACCACGCTTCGAAACTAGCCAATGGTTACGCAAGCCCATTAATATATGCTCAATTATTCATTACAATCTAATTTACAATAATTCCTAACTCTAATAAAAAAGTTAACAGAAATGCCCTAGAGCCCACGTGCCCGGATTCTGAAATATTTCGAAGATAAGATTACCCATGACCTTAGGAACTCAAATATATAATTTTCTCTGAATTCCACACCTAAAATAATGGATAAATTCCAAGAATATAATTTTTAGATCTTTCTACAATAACCCCAAATTTTTCTACAAATTTTATGCTCAAATCCATACATAATTGATGTATTTAACTCATAATAGGTGGGGATAACTTACCTTATCATTAATGATGAAGATCCTCTCTTGAAACCCCTCCAAGAATCGCCCAAGCCAAAAAATATGAGAGACAATAGCCAAAATCTGATTTTTAAAACACCTTCACTGCCTCAGCAATTTCAACTTCTGCGGAAATATTTCCGCTTCCGCGGTTCTGCTTTTGCGGACAAAAAACCGCTTCTATGGACACTGGGCTGTAGCCCATTTTTCGCTTATGCGGACGGCCCATCACTTCTGTGGTTCCGCTTCTGCGGATCTAGGGCCGCTTCTGCGGTCCTGGGCTGCTTCACATCCAACCGCTTCTAAGGCTTCTTCCTCGCTTCTGCGGGACTGCTTCTGTAGTCCCAAATCCCTAAAAGCAGAAATACCAAAAGCAACAGCTTCAACCCTCCTTCAAACTCCGGATTCGATCCGTTAGCCACCCAGAATCTACCCGAGGCCTCGAGACCTCAACCAAACCTACCAACCAATCCCAAAACACATTACGGACTAGCTCAAGGCCTCAAATCATATCAAACAACCTAAAATCATGAATTACACCCCCATTCAAGCTTTATGAACTTCAAAATTTCAAACTTCTATTTCCGATGTTTAAACCTATCAAATCACGTCCAATTGACCTCAAATTTTGCGCACAAGTCATATTCGACATTACGGACCTACTCCAACTTCCGAAATTGGATTCCGACCTCGATACAAAAAATCCACCACCGGTCAAACTTCTCAAAAATCTTCAAATTTCTTTCTTAAATGACTCCAAAATGACCTACGGATTCCGAATTCACTTCCGATCGCGCCCCCAACTCTAGAATCACCATACAAAGCTATTCATAGTCTTGGAATCCAAAACAAACATCGATAATACTGAAATGCACTTTAAGCCAAACTTATGAATTTTTTTCTAAAATGATATCTTCCACAATAGGCACCAAAACGCTCCCGAGTTATCCAAAACTAGAACCGTACATATGCCCCGAGTCTGAAATCATCATACGAACTTGCTAGAACCTTTAGATCCCGATTCCGAGGTCGTTTAATCAAAATTCCATCATAGTTCATTCTTTCAACTATAAGCTTCCGAAATGAGAATTCTATATCCAAATCGACTCTGAACTTCCCGGAGCTTAATTCTGATCACGCGTACAAGTCATAATACTTGAAATGAAGCTGCTCATGGCCTCGGACTGCTGAACGGAGCGCTAGAACTCAAAACGACCGATCAGGTCGTTACTGTACTTCGTGTAAAGTACATAGATTATTTATATAAAGTAAAATTTTAATTAATTTTAGTGTCCTAAATATTAGGATGTTTTACTTAATTTAAATAAGGAAGGGTTTAATGATAAAGATTTTAGTTGATTATGAATTCTTAAATATTAGAAAATTAATTTAAATTATAATTTTGTCCAATGCAGTATTAATTTTTAAAAGATAAAAAAGATTGAATAATATTTCGCTAAAGGTTCGTGCTTTTAGTATAGTATAGTGTGTGTGTATATATATATATATATATATATATATATATATATATTACTCCTTTTCCTTAAAAAGAAAAAAACAAAAGATAACAAATAGTATTCAACTCAATAGAACCGGTGAGAATCACATCATGCGATATGTTTTGAAAAGAATCTAGCTGCCCTATTTTCGATTAAAAGAAAAACAAAAGTCACGATTCACGAGTAAGAGGCAACTCTTTGGCAAACTTTTAAAAACAGTGCGTTGGATATCTGTTGTGGATAACGACTTTACTCTTCACGCACATGTGAACAAAACAAACTTAAATAAATTATATTTAAACCGCACTTCAAAATAAAAAAATTACAAAATAAAACTTACTCAAATCTTTAGTCGTCACTTCCCAATAAAAGTCCATTTCGAAATCCAATTTGTATGCGGTCACTAATCGACTTATAATTGTGAGATTATTAGCAATAATTAATAATATAATAGAAAATTGTTCAAAATGCCTCCAAATTATTGGAAAAAGTTTAAAAATACCTTACTTCCATCTATTCGGCTAAAAATACTCCTTCATCCACTCTTTTAGTGCATTTATATATACCAACCGTTAGGTCAATACTAAATTAGAAATAATTATTATTCCTTTTGTAAAACTTAAAAAAATATTTTACAAAATATTTTCGTTTTTTCAACTAATGCACCAGTAATCCACTAATTTAGTAAAATCGCCTTCTTCTTTTTTTTTCAGTTTTTATAAAAAAGCAATTCAGTTTTTACCAAAAAATAAATTTTTTTTCAGTTTTTCTAAAAGCATTATTGTTGTAAAAACTAGAAAATAATTTTAAAATAAAAAAATGTTCTTAATAAAATATTTCATTTTTTGAAAACTGAAAAAATGCTCGTTTTTGAAAAAAAAATTCCGTTTTTTAAAAAATGAAAATATTTTTTCTTTTAAAAAAAGCTGAAAAACGAAATGCTTTAAAAAAAACTAAAAAAAAATATTTTTCTAAAACGAAAATAATTTGGTGAAAATATTTTATTAAAGACATTTTTTTTAGTTTTTTGAGAAAATGAAAAAAATATATATTTTTTGTAAAAACTGAAAAAAGAAAAATAAGAAGACTTTACTGAATTAGTTGACTATTTGTGCATTAGTTTAAAATAAAAATATTTTGTAATTTTTTTTATGTTTAACAAAAAAATAATAATTATTGTTAGTTTAGTATTGACCTAACGATTAAAGAATATAAGTAATAAAAAAAAGTGGATGAAAGAATTATTTTTAGCTCGTGGAAACGAGTACAGTTTCCAATATTTTAGGGGCAAAGATCGTAACTTAGAGATCGTTGTAACTAAGGCTTTTTTCCCTCGAATTATTCTTATTCAAATCACAACATCAATCATGTATAAAAATCATACATAGATTCATATGTAAGCTCATCAAATTAGTAATACTATATAATTTGATTCTCGTTATTAAACTCCACATAACAGTTTATTAGTTATCGATAATTAACTATACATGATATCATATCAAAAACCAAGAACTGTATAAGTAAAATGGATTTTAGTACTATAGAGCAAATTTTCTTTTACTTCAAAGCACACAAATCCAAATTCCCACAGAATAAAAAAGTTTAAATACTCGTGATTATTATATCTAAATTAGTTATTCCACTTTAAATACTCTAATTTTATAATAACTAATTTCGGAATTAGTTATACAATAATTTTATTTCCACCAATCATGGGATAAACTCATCTCACATTTAATTACGAGATTAATTATCTCTTTTCCCTCGTACCAAGCAAGCCTATAGAGTTAAGTTACTCATTTCGGTCTACAATAAGTGATCAATTTGCTTTTGTTACGTCCATTAAGAAAATACTAAATTCTATAAAAAAATACTTTATATGACAAAATTACCCTTAATTAAGTATTTAATGTAAGGAGCAAGAAAACTTTTTTTGAATATGTACATAATGGTACAACAACAACAACAACAACCCATTATAATCCCACAAGTGGGGTATGAAGAGGGTAATATATACGCAGACCTTACCCCTACCCTAAGGGGCTGGGAGGCTGTTTCTAGGAGACCCTCGGCTCAAGACAGAAACAAGAGACAATATATTAGTATTATCAATAGACTCATACTAAAATAACATAAAATAAGACAAAATACAAAACATAACATAAATAACTGAATAACAGTAATATAAGAAATATAGTAAATACGAAAATGGTGGACGGTAAGGTAATATCCAACTGATAAATCACTACATCAGTAATTGATAAGTAACATCCTAAGATTAACTCCTAACTGGCTAGTCTCACTCTGGTGCGCTGGAGAAATATCCACACTTACCTCTAACCTACCACCTTAATGCTCGACCTCCATAGTCCCCTATCCAAAGTGATGTCCCCGGTAATTTTAAGACACACTATGTCATGCCTGATCACCTCTCCCCAAAATTACATAAGGATAATTTTATAAAAATAAAATAAATTTTTTATTATATAAATAAATATTTATTTTGCATCAAAATTAAAAAACAAAGTGATCATTTATTGTGAAAAGAGGAGGAGGAAGTATACTATTTCTTGAGCCAACTTTGTCTTTTCTCCAAAAAGAAAAATCAAAGTTGACAATGATTTACTAAAATTTTGTCGATATTGAGTTTGTGATGAAGCGATGTTGACTAGATACCATGAATGCCGTGTGATGTCGGTAACCTAAAATTTGTCATATTGCACACACGGTTTGGTGACACCACCTGTCAGTTGTTATTGTAATCACCTGCTGTCATTTTAAACTAGCCGCCTCAACCAATCCCCTGCTTTCCCTCCCTTTCTCTACCTCATGATAGTTGGAACAAGATTCTGTGTCGCTTTTATATTTGCACACGTGGATGGTCTATATAATTGACACGTGTAAGGCACATGGCTTCAGCAGCCTGAAACAAGAGTTTTGGATAAGAAGATCTTCAGATCTTGCCACGTCATTTTTTAAAATGGTAGTGGTGGTGGTTTATTTCAGGTGGTAATAAGGAAGTTTGGTTGGTGAAAAAAAAAAGGAACTTTTGTTAATCCGTGTGGACCTTACTTTTGCCAATTTTTAAATGGATTAATAATATTTAATATTTAATATTTTAATGTGGATAGAGTTTGACTGTGTTTACATACTTTTTCCGGAAGTAATTGGTAATTACGAAGATAAAGAAAGATTGATTTTACAGTATAACTCTTACACCTGATACTAATTTGAATTTTTTTTATCTTATATATTTTTGAACTCATATTTTGGGATTTTTGTATCTATACTTATTTTTTGTGTCACATTTAACTTGTACCAGTTTTACAAAAAAATTGCAAGCGTACTTACTTTTTCGCATAACTTTAGCACACGGGGCTTAATCACGCAAAACTTCAGCATTATAATAGTCAGGCCTGAAGCTCAGCTCTAGAGCTGAAGTTTTTATTTTGTAACTGACGAACTTCAGTTCTATATCTGAAGTTTTTATGTTGCAACTGGGAAACTTTAGCTTTAGAGTTGAAGTTTTTGTGTCGTAATTGGAAAAATTCAGCTCTAGAGCTGAAGTTTTTGTGTTGTAACTGGAAAACTTCACCTCTAGAACTGAAGTTTTTGTGTTGTAACTGAAAACTTTAATTTTTGTATTGTAACTGGAAAAGAACTGAAGTTTTCGTATTGAAACTAAAAAAAACATCAACTCTAAAGTTGAAATTCTTGTATTTGTAACCCCTTGAGATGCACCATTCGATGTGAAAACCAACAATCACTTTTGTGTAGAATTTTTGATCTCATGATTGTTCTTATTATTGGTAAAAAAGTTTAATATTTTCTCAATTCAGTTGATCAACTATATACAGAGTTCGTTGTGCAATACATCCTTTTGAAAAGAAAATGATCATGTAAGTTTTTAACCTGTACTGTATGAGATCTATGGGTAAGCTGAAACAAAACCTAACTAGCTTTGTTCTACTGTCACATATATGTTAGAAGTTAACTTTAGTTACTATTACAGTTAGCCTATGTATTATAAATGAAAGGCAAAAAACTTATTAGATATAACAAAAAGGATTTGTGGTCCGCAGCTCTGTAGAAGAAAAAAGAAAACTGAAGAAGGAGAAAGGGAGTTGAAATTTTGTAAAAAGTGTAAGTTAAACGTTTAAAAAAAAGGGTATAAGTTAAATGGGAACGACCAAATAGGACGCACCATGCAATGTTTACCCATATCTTACATATTTTGGCTCACAAAAATTTGGGACCACAAGGTTGTGAGATAAAAAAGAGGTCTCACATAGGAATGGAAAACGGGGCGGGGCGGGTGCGGGCGGGGCGGTTTTCAGCTTATGCGGGGCGGGGCGGTTTTCGGTTTATGCGGGGCGGGGCGGGGCGGGGCGGGTTCAAGAATTATTTTTTAAATTTAATTGCGCTTGCGGGGCGGTTGCGGGTTACGCATTTGTGTAATACTTGCATCGCATATTTGCTGCTTTTCGTCAAAGAAGATTAAATCTTTTCATGCATTTTGCAATCTTTTTTCTTAATTAGAATCCGTTTTATAAACTTTCCCTTGCTTATCTTTATATCTTTATTTTAATTTTAAATTTTGTATTCATTAATCTCCTCTTTTCTTGCTCTTTTAAGCTTAGATGTGTGGGTAATATCATATACCCTAGTTATACATTATCAACATATTAGGATATTATCAATTTTTGGAGCATTAAAATATTGGTTCGCCTATCCGGTAGAAATATTGCATACTAGTTTTAAGAAGATATATTTAAAATTGATTATTATAATTAACTTACTAATCAAATTACTATGCTAAAAAATATTTTCTAACAGGATTAATAGAAGACATACTGTAATTGATGTTTAATAATTAATTACAATTTGAATAAACATAATCCAAAGATTTCTTATGTCTTTTTAACGATTTAATATGAAAATGAACATATAAGTATATAACTTAAAAAATATTTGTAATCGTAGATCTTCCCTAACCATCTCAATCTGCGTATGACGTATGTGTATATCACCTTGTAAAAGATGAATTATTTTAAGGATTGATTCATATTTCTCAATAATTTGATTTTTTCTTGTATATACTAATAATTAACTTAAATATATCATACATGATACATGTACCAGACTGATCATTATTGATAATGTTAATAGATCCATAAATTAATACAATTGAAATTTTATAAAATATTAAAAAAATTCAATTGAAATTTCATAAAATATTGAAAACATTATGGACATAGGTGAAACTACATAGAAAAGAAGGTAATAGGTTATCATTAATTTTTTTAGGTTTTTTTTTAAAAGAGAAACTACTTGTAAAAAATGAAAAATAAATTTTTTTTACTTTGCGGTGCGGGGCGGGTTTATGCGGGGCGGGGCGGGGTGGTTTGAAAACATAAAATATTCCTATGCGGGGCGGGGCGGGCGGGTTAAACATTATGCGGGTTAAGGATAAACCTGCCCCGCACCGCCCCATTGCCATCTCTATCCCCGACACCTTCCTATCGAAGACCATATTCTTTGCAAGATGAAGTAATGTCATGTACTGCCTAATCACCTATCATCAATGCTTCTTTGGCCTACCTCTGCCCTTCTTCAGACCCACAATGGTCAACTTTTCACACCTCCTAACCAGGCTTTTATGCCTCACTTCTTCACATGCCCAAACTTATTCACCCTTGATTCCCGCAACTTATCCTTCACATGGACCACTCCCACCTTATCCCTATTAATTCCATTCCTAATCTTGTTTTCTTAATATGCCCACACATTCATCTTAACATTCTCGTTCTGGCTTCTGCTACTTTCATCATGTGGAACATGAGTACTTGGGCCTATTAACATCTGTTCTGCTGGCTGCCAGACAAAATGGACTGGCCAATAACGTTGAATCTTAAGAGAACTGGACTAGAAGCCCAGCTATTGTTATATGTTTATAATGGGCCGTCAAATAAGTCCAACGAAGTGACAAACAAATTCAGGTTTTGCCCACTAGCATTTACCTTTTCCATGACCTTTTTTGAGTTGCTAGGATCTTTTTATGTTATTGTTTTAAGTTTTGATCTCATTTATAAATTTGCAAAAATTATTTTGCACCAGAATTTGTAAGCAAAATCCTAAAGGACCGTGACAATTTGGCAACTAATCTCGATGAATTGTCATTTGGCTACAAATCCTGGCAGATCATTATAACACATACATAAATTTCACCTTGTCAAAATAACTAGTGCAAATCGAGACACCATCTAAAAGGAGAATACCAACACACATGGGCGGATTCAGAGTATAGCTATGTGTTTAGTCGAATTTAGTATTTTTGACCTGACCTTATATATTTATATATATGTTAAAATATTCACAAAATTCTATAAATATTAAACTTGAAGCTTAATTATTATCGCTTATGATTGTGTAAAGTTCAAATTTTGAATACGCTTCAGTTGACACATAAGTTTGGACAAACTCACACTTCAGTCCTTTACTATCTCCTATCACTTGTCATATCCGTTATCCTACAACGCCCTTTTACTAATTTTGTTGAGGCTACGCGTATATCATAGAGTTTCCATCTAACTCTTGATTTTTATGTAGTGGATAAAAAGTGGATTAATACTGAAAGCACCCGAGCATGAACAGCTTTCATGTCAAAATCAATTGGAAAGGTTTACTTTCTTAGAGTTGATTTTATCTATGGTCATTTAATTTTTGTGTTTGTTATCCAAAAGTTACTTTCTTTTTTGTTACATAAAAATCATTCAACTTTATGTTCGTCACACAAAAGTCACATTTTTTTTCTTTTATTACATAAAAATTATTTTACTTTGATCTAGTTATCACAAAAGTCATATTTTTCCTTGAAAAGTATATTATGCCCTTTATATTATATAAACCTCCATATTTATATAATACCTTCAATATTATATACTATATAATATATTTTTAACAATGTATTTTATTTGTAATCAAAATTACTTAATATTATTTTATTTATTATTTTTATAATTTATTCATATATTTATTTTTTTCTTAACACCAACTTTCAAAATATATTAGTACCGTTATTAAATTAGTCAGTAACATTAATATATATTCGTAGAGAAATAAATCGGCAAGTACATTTTCGTGAAAAAAATCGCATGTAAACAAACAGAGAAAATGGGAAAAAATTATATGTAATCTGAAGGAAAATCACTAGGTAACTCTACATACGAATTTAGCTGGGGATATTTCTTAGGGATTTACCTGAGCAATTGGTTATTTGGGAAATTATACTACTAGAAACTCGGAAAAAATCGCCCAAAACAATCGACCAAAGTTGGTCGGTAATGGCCAATAACCTTCCAAAGTGCGACCATTAACGTGTGGTCTATATTTTGAAAGCCGGAAGTGCAAGATAATTTAATCGCAAACATAGCAGAGATTAAGATACAATTACACAATCAATCTAGAGTTAGAGTCAAAAGAAGCGTACCGTTAAACTCCACGGATTCAGCAGAGACAACAAACGACTATTAAGTCTGAGACCAACTTTCACAATTCACTAGCTACGTGCTCTCATAATCCGGAGAACTTGACTGATGGGATGTCTATCGTTACCACGTATTCAATAGGAAGAATACGGTAGGGTTTTCTAATAGCTAGGAAAGGGGGGTTGGCCTCTATTTATAAAGAGTGCCTACCCATCGCAGACCAATAGTTATTGAGCCTCACTTATCCACACACATAATATTTAATATTAGGCCATTTAATTATCCACTACATGTGTCACATCACTATCCTTTCAGTCTATAACCAATTAACGTAAGTCCAAATTCCAACATTCTCCCACTTGGACGCTAACGTCAGTTGGGGACAATAAAATAATTTTAAAATATTTATGTTTTAAGAAAATTGTTATGAAAAAAAAAAAGATTTTAGACTCTACAGTGGCAGCACTACTCACATAGCCAAGGATAGAATGACACGTATAACAATCCATTCAGTCCCAATAGAGAAGACTAACAATGTATCATAGCAGGCATCACACCATTTTAAGGTGTGAATTCTATATATGACCACATATGTTAGAATTTCTATCAACATGGATCAAACATGTGTGCCAAGCATATCATCTTTCTAATCAAGGTAAATAGATTCACACCTCTTAGAAAGAAATAATCCTCCAAGTGATATTATAACCATATCACCTCAAGAGCCTCCAAGTAACACAAATTATATCACTTCAGGAGGATAGCTTTATGCCTTACCCGGGATAATCAAGGCAACAAACTACAAAACGTAAGGATATCATGAGTTTATGCAATGTCCAACTGGAAATAAAAAATAAATATTAGTCAATAAGCATAACAAATATGAAATAACACAAGCTTGCATAAAAATAGAATTTATCAAAAGCAATATCTCAGTCAGCAATTATAAAGTAACTTCCACTGACTAAAGCACATCAAAAGACTCTAAAATACACATATTTTTAGCATGTTCATTAAACACTACAGGCCTAAGACCTTTAGTCAAAGGATCAGCTAACATATATTCCGTGCTAATATGCTCAATACATGTATTACCTTCTTTTACCATGTCTCTAACCTTAAGAAACTTAAGGCTAACATATTTAGAGCCTCTTGTTCTCTTATTATTCTTGGAGAAGAACATAGTTGCACTGTGTCACAGAAAATAGTCACTGACTGAGATATAAAATCTACAATTTATAGTTTAATAAGAAATTTTTTCATGCAGACGGCATGTGAAGCAGTCTCAAAATAAGCAATAAACTCACTTTTCACTGTAGACGTAGCAATGATACTTTGCTTCTCACATTTACAAGAAATAGCACATCCGCCCAACGTAAAATATACCTAGAAGTCAATTTCATAGTGTCTTGACAACATGTAAAATCAGAGTCCGAATATACTAGAAGATCCAGATCATCAACCTTTATGTATACATGCATGAAGTCTTTGGTGCGTTGTAGATATCTCAACACTTTCGTTGCAGCCTCAACCAATCCCCTGCTTTCCCTCCCTTTCTCTACCTCATGATAGTTGGAACAAGATTCTGTTTCGCTTTTATATTTGCACACGTGGATGGTCTATATAATTGACACGTGTAAGGCACATGGCTTCAGCAGCCTGAAACAAGAGTTTTGGATAAGAAGATCTTCAGATCTTGCCACGTCATTTTTTAAAATGGTAGTGGTGGTGGTTTATTTCAGGTGGTAATAAGGAAGTTTGGTTGGTGAAAAAAAAAAGGAACTTTTGCTAATCCGTGTGGACCTTACTTTTGCCAATTTTTAAATGGATTAATAATATTTAATATTTAATATTTTAATGTGGATAGAGTTTGACTGTGTTCACATACTTTTTTCGGGAAGTAACTGGTAATTACGAAGATAAAGAAAGATTGATTTTACAGTATAACTCATACACCTGATACTAATTTGAATTTTTTTTTATCTTATATATTTTTGAACTCATATTTTGGGATTTTTGTATCTATACTTATTTTTTGTGTCACATTTTATTTGTACCAGCTTTACAAAAAAATTGCAAGCGTACTTACTTTTTCGCATAACTTTAGCACACGAACTTCAGCTCTAGAACTGAAGTTTTTGTGTTGTAACTGGAAACTTCATTTTTGTATTGTAACTGGAAAACTTCAGTTCTAGAGCTAAAGTTTTTATGTTGCAACTGAAAAACATAACTCTAAAGCTGAAATTCTTGTATTTGTAACCCCTTAAGATGCACCATTCGATGTGAAAAACCAACAATCACTTTTGTGTAGAATTTTTGATCTCATGATTGTTCTTATTACACTACAAAAAATCGGAATTATTGTGGCGGTTATATTACGGCGATTCCAAATAACCGCCGCAAAATATAATAAAAAATGGCGTTTTACTGGCCGCCGGATTAATTTTTTTTTATTGCGGCGATTATTTATTATTGTGGCGGTTATTAAACGCCGTAATATTTTAATCGAAATATGTTTTATATTGATTTAATAAGTTTTAGGTTGTGGCGGTTATAAAACGCCAGATTCAATTTAATATGTTTTATACGAGGCTCCCTCCAGAATTTCCCCAATTGTTTTAATTTCCCTCCATTGGTATATCCCCCAACTCCCCCAATTCATTCTTATTGACGGAAAACTCACGGCGAGTCCCTCCATTGCTGCTCACAACCTCCATTGCAGGTGAGGTAATGCTTTCTAACCCTAATTCTCTGTTTTTGCTCACTGCTCCACACTCTTTAGCAAAGGTGAAGTTTCATAGTCTTTTGTCACCATTCTAAAATTGTTTCAGAAACCCTTCCTTTTCAAAAATTTACCACATCTTTCCATTTTCCTGCATCTCCAAGTAATAATTTCTCCCAACATGCAAAACAACAATTGGGACAAAAATGAGTTTGGGAACTGCGAATTAGCATGGGACTTCTGTCCAAAGAAAAAAAATCGAATTGAGACCAACGAAATGGAATTGGGAACTGCGAATTAGCATTGGAACTGCGAATTAGCATAGGCCAGAAAAGAAAAGTTTACTCAACCAATTCTGTAGAATTTTCCTTTTTACTGTAGCAGTACTGATTTCGAGTTAATGCATATGAATCATGTTTAATTAAAGGAAGTTTAGGTTGGTAGTATTTTGTTGTAGTTATTCATGTTACTGTGTATTTCTTTAATTGTTGGGATGAGAATTTTAATGATAGTTTTATGAGTTAACTGAGAATGAAACAAGGTAATAATTGGGGAATACTCACAGTTTAGAACTTCCAAATGTAGATAGGAGCTGTGGTAAATATACTGAATTTTCGAGTACTAGTCATGCTAAAAAGAGTTTGCAGATGAGCAATGATTCAGTGGAACACCTAAGGTAACTACAAATAGAATTAATAGGACTGACAGAAATATGCAGATGGATAACATTGACAACCATGAGAAAGGGAGCAGAAGATACAAAATGACTGATCTTCTGAAACTTGAGATGAGACTTAGAAACCTTGAGAACATCATGGCTGGAAAGGTTCCAAGAGTTAGGAATACGTGAAAACAAGATCAAACTAAACTATAATGCTGATGCTTCTCTGATTTAGTTTTTTGTTGTGTTCAAAAAGTTGTATAATCTTCTCTAATACCTAGTATTTAACGATACTGTGACAGTGCTACTATAAGATTACTTCTATTTAGGCCTTCTCTTGTAACTTGATATCCCAGCTTTAGTAAAAGCCTTTCAGTAGTGCTTGTTTGTCAAACCTCAGATTCAAAAATTTAACTTGATCCTATAATGTGAAACTACAGTCTGAGTTAAGCTTGTTTTGATACAATACTTCCTTCATCTGTAACTCCCTATCTTCATGTTTAACTTGATCCTATAATGTGAGAAGCTCCCCTTCCTTTATAAATCTATCTTTTTCGTTTTATTAAAAGGTATATTTAGAGGTTATGTTTGTCACATAGAAGCTTTTGAACTATCTTTTTAGTTTTAATATTGTGATGTTATCTTATGTCTTCCTTTCTAGCCATGCCAATTGATAAATCTTGGATTAGCAAACCACGAAACACACCGGAATATGCAGATGGTCTAAGACAATTTTTGGATTTTGCTTTTGAGCATGGATCAGTTGATGGGCGCGTAATTAAGTGTCCGTGTCCAAAATGTGGTTTTAACAAATGGCAAAGAAGAGATGTAGTTGAGGAGCACCTAATTCTTAAACCTTTTCCTAAAAACTACAAATTTTGGTATTGGCACGGTGAAGAATCAAATGCAACTATGCAACAGACTTCTCAGAGTACCCATATCATAGAAGATAATTTACAACCCCAAGATCCAATAGAAATTATGATTAATGATGCATTTGGGTTCAACCGGAATAATGTCAACGAGCCTGGTGCATCTTCTAATCATATAAATATAGAAGAAATGTTTGATGAAGGGCACGTTGAGGGGCATAATGAAGATTATACAAAGTTCTATGAATTGGTCGAAGATGGAAATCAACCATTATATGAAGGGTGTACGAAGTATTCCAAATTGTCATTTCTAATCAAAATATATCATATAAAGTGTCTCTGTAGAATGACTGACAAGGCAATGAGTATGATATTAAAATTGTTAAAAGATGCCTTTGATGCCAAGATTCCTGGTTCTTTTTACGAGGCCAAGAAAATCATCAACAAACTTGGTCTTAATTATACCAAGATACATGCATGTCCAAATGATTGTATGCTATATTTTGGCGAAGATGAAGGCTTGCAAGAATGCAAAAGATGCAAGTCATCTAGGTGGAAGGATAATAATAAGAAGAAGCCCGCAAAGATATTGCGCTACTTTCCACTAAAGCCAAGGCTGCAAAGATTGTTCATGTGCTCTAAAACTGCCGAGTCTATGAGATGGCATTCTTTAGAGGGTAGCCAAGATGGATTGATGAGGCATCCCAGAGATTCTCAGGTTTGGAAAACTTTTGACTTGCTTCATCCTGAATTTGCTGCAGATCCTCGAAATGTACGGCTAGGCCTAGCTAGTGACGGTTTCAATCCTTTTGGAGCAATGGCAACTAACTATAGTATATGGCCAGTGTTACTTATTCCATACAACCGTCCTCCTTGGGAGTGCATGAAACAAACTTCATTCATCCTCTCAATGATCATTCTAGGGAAACAAATGCCGGGCAATGACATAGATGTGTATTTAAAACCTCTCATCCAAGAGTTGAGGGAATTGTGGTACGATGGAGTGCAGACACTAGATTCTTCAAAGAATGAAATATTTAAAATGCGAGGAGCATTGATGTGGACAATTAGTGATTTTCTTGGGCTTGGTACATTATCTGGATGGAATACATACACTCAGTTTGCTTGCCCCACGTGTAACTTTGATACGGACTCTTGCAGATTGAAGCATAGTAGAAAATGGTGTTTTATGGGTCATCGTCGCTTTCTTGAAAGAGGTCATCGGTTTAGATTGCAACGTGTTCGTTTTAACGGGAAAGTAGAGCAACGGGAGCCACCAATTGCATTATCAGGGTCAGACATCTTGAAGCAAGTGGAAGGCATTAATGTCAATTTTGGGAAAGCACCTGTTTTGAATGATAAAGGTAAAAGAGCTCGAAGACAAACCTTTAATGAAGATAGATCAAGACAGTGGAGAAAGAGAAGCATATTTTTTTATCTTCCTTACTGGGAAACGAACTTGTTACGTCATAATCTAGACCTTATGCACATTGAAAAGAATGTGTGTGAGAATGTGATATACACTTTACTCAATGATTCTGATAAATCAAAAGACAATATTAAAGCTAGGAATGATCTTAGAGAAATGGGTATAAGGAAGGAACTTTGGACAGATGAGAACGGAAGTTATCGACCATCTTTGTTTACTATTTTAAATACAAAGAAAGGTGGATTCAAGAAAGATATATTTTTACGGACCTTAAAGAATGTCAAAATGCCTGATGGATATGCGAGCAACATTTCGAGATGTATCGACTTGAAACAACGGAAGCTCTTTAATATGAAGAGTCATGATTTTCACATTCTCATGCAACACTTGTTACCAATTGCCATACGGAATATTTTACCTGACAAAGTGACTGCAGTGCTAATAGAGTTGAGTTCGTTCTTCCGACAACTCTGTGCCAAAAGCTTAAGTCCAATAGACCTTGATTGGCTTCAATCTCGACATTTTCTCACTATGAATCACTTGGAAATGCTATTCCCTCCAGCTTTCTTTACCATCATGGTTCATTTAACTTGTCATCTAGCTGGTGAAGCAAAACTTGGTGGACCGCAACAATGTCGATGGATGTATCCTGTGGAGAGGAAAGAGATTTATCATTGCTTAATTGTAGTTTATTCTTTAAGACAAAGATGTTAAATTGTAACCATTAACTAACCATTGATCTTTTGTTTAGGTATTTGGGACATTTTAAGTCCTATGTACGGAACATGTCACAACCAGAAGGTTCTATAGCCGAAGGATATCTGGCTGAAGAGGCTCTCACTTTCTGTTCTCAGTATTTTGAAGGGATTGAGACAATAATTAATAGGCCTCGTCGTGTTGATGATTATCCGGAGGATAGAGGCTTGACACATTCATCTAGCATTTTTCCACCAGTTGGTAAAGGAATAGCAACAGAAACATTTGAGTTGTCACCTATAGTGAAACGTCAAGCACATCGATATGTGGTACTAAATTGTCCACAAGTCATGTCGTTCATTGAGTGAGTATTTAATGCAAATCTTAATAAAACTTATACTAAATATGTATAATGATTAACATTTGTATCATCATTTCATGTAGTGAATTTAAAGATCATGTACGGAGGCGCTGGAAGGGTCGAAAGCCTAGTAGTACGGAGATTGAGAAGATAGTTAATAAAGACTTCATTGATTGGTTTCCCCGAAAGGTTTGTTACGAATGTATTAGAATTTACAAATTTAAAACTATGCCTAACATATTTTTTAATTCTTCTTTCAGATTGTGAACCCAGACATTTCGAATACTGTATCCGATGACCTAAAGTTTTTAGCAAATGGTCCAGCACCACATGCTAGAAGGTTTACATCATTTAATATCAACGGGTTCAAATTTCGAACTTTAGAGCGAGAGAATGGATTAACAACACAAAATAGTGATGTATTTTTGACTTCGTCCACATCTTGTATTGCTAGTGGTGCTGATAGAAATCCGAGGCAAGCAGATTTGCCATATTATGAAAAATTAGAAGACATCATTGAACTTAACTACTATGGTCGATTTCGGGTTACACTATTCAAGTGTAAATGGGCTGACACAACTAACGATAGGGGGTTTAGAACAGATGCATGGGGTTTTTCTTCTGTTAATTTTTCACGATTGATTCATATTGGCGATCGTGAAGAGCATGATCCATACATTGAAGCTTCACAAGCTCAAATGGTATATTATGTGGATGATGAGGGGAATAAAGGTTGGAGTACTGTTGTTCACTTGAAGCCAAGAGACTTATATGATATGGGAGGAGAAGAAGATAATGAATTTCCTGAGAATGGGCCATTCCCGGTGCAAGACTTAGATCAACACTTTGGGGATGTTAATGATCTACTTTTGTGTAGGGAGGATGAAACTGATGAAATATTAAGTGATCACGATATTGAAAATGAGATTGGAGAAGATGAAGAGTACTGAAGAGTCACTGCTGGCCCTTTTCACATTTTAGAACGAAGCATCTTAATTTATTTTCGTTTCAAAGTAGTTCAGAATATAACTATGTCCTTTTTGTTCTTGACTTGCTTTATGTTGTTGCATCTAGTTACTTTCTTTCATTAATTAAGCTCAAGTTATTTATTTTTGTCTTGAAGTTTAAATTGTTTTGGTATCAAGATTTTCTTGTTTTGCTTTATATACCTTTATGTATGTAGAGATGCCGAAGCAAAATAGGGTTAAAAATCAATTCAAATCGGTCAAAGAGAGATCTTCACTTGTTCCGAGGCAGCCATCACAGGCTCAAGCTTCATCTTCAACATGTTATCGAGTCTCTTTACATTCTACACTGCCTACACAACCTACAGATCCTGTTATTTCAAATGATGGAGTCTCTTCGCAACATGGTGTTCCATCATCATCTGATGGAGTCTCTTCGCAACATGTTGTATCATCTTCATCATCTGACGGAGTATCTTCGCAGCCCGCCGTTCCATCTTCATCATCTGGTGCAGTCTCTTCACGACAAACTGGACGTAGTACTAGCAATGAAGAGCCTCATTGGTTTGTCGATGTTATAGGTACATATAATTTTCAAGTGATTAAGTATTCTCTTTATTTTCCAGGTTTGATGTTTTAACTTGATTTTATTTTTTGTAGATGAACGTCAAGTAATAAAAACAATTAGATTGAAGGTTAAGGATGTCCATAACTTGGATAAAGGATTGCGTATAATTGTAGAATTTGATGAATATCATGCAGCAATTGGGAAATCAGCTGGCCTAATTGCTGGAGTTTTAGGGCAGCTAGCAACAAATCCTATGTACTTTCCTATTGGCTTTGAGAAATGGCAATCCATGCCTAAATCTTATCTAGACCGTGTTTTTAATGATATAATAGTGGTAATTCCATCTAAATTCTTTTGTTTAGTTTGTATCTTTTAGTTTTATATGTAAAACTATAGTAAATTAACTGATTTTATATTTGTGAAGCCTCGATTTTTTTTTAAGATTGATCAACCAAAGGCAAAGGCATGGCTTAACAGTTCCATTAACAAAAAGTGGAGGGAGTACAGGCTAAAACTATGGAAGGAGGCTGACGATCCATTATTAAGTAAAGAAGATATCATCAAGAATGTTCCGGATGGTATACCGATGGACCAATGGGCACTGTATGTTACTTATCGCATGAAAGAGGAGACAAAGGTACTTTCTTTTGCTATTTTGCTACTTCTGCTTCTTCTTCTGTTCTGTTGTTAGTTTCTGTTGTTTTTTTTGCTACTGCTTCTCTGCTTCATCTGCTATTGTTGCTTATTTCAAATTGGTTTAGTTGTGTTGATTTAGTGAAAGTTCGAGTTGTCCGTTCGTTTAATCTTGTATGTTGGTTTGCACAATGATTCACATTGAATTTCATATTCGGAAAAAACTCAATTTGATCCATTGGAAGTTAACCTCCATGTTTCAAGAACTATGTGCCTGATAACTCCTTCGAGGGCTCTTATTTGCGTGGCTGATCTAAGTGTAAAATGATATCATAGATCTCATCATCGCTGTTTGATCACTATTAATCCACATTGCTTAATACATATCACTGATTCATGTTCAATTACCAGTTTAGTCGAATTTTTTTAGCATCAAAGTGATAATGTTGCTTGGATATCTTATTTCATTGTTGATGGCATATCTAGTTATTTAGCCGTGTTAGTCTTCTGTTTAATTGTCACTATGAGATCTAAGATAAGTTTCTTCAATACCGCTTGATACTTTGAACCATCAGTTGAGTTTTGTTCATGACAGAAGCAACGTAGTTCGTATCATCAGTTGAGTAAGAAATTCCAATTTATGTTAGAACAGACAAGGATCATTCTGTTACTACTATTTATGTAAGCTGCCTGTAGATTTAGCAAGTTCTAAAGCATTTAAAAAATCCCTGGCATCCCCGTTCATTTTGTGAACCTTGTTCGTCTCCTCATTTGTTATTTCCTCAATCTTCCAAACCTCATCTGTTATTTCCTCAACCCCATGACAGTCCTCTAATGTTAAATGATGATCCAGTTATTAATGCGTGTGTAGTTCACGTGTCCCCAAATTTCTTGCTGTAATATTCCAATGCGCATGAATACATTGGATATAACATTGCTTGATGTTTCGAAATCCGTTCGCACAAAGAAAACATGTCATTCACATCTTTCACATTAATATTTTTGCAATATGACTGTGTAAATGATTCAGAAGTACTGTTATGTACTTCAAGGTGTTATAGAATCCCCATGGAGAATTGCCTGGTAGAATTGCCACAGTTGTAGTTTGTCTAAACTCTCAAGCATCAAAGGTCCGATTCTTCTCTACTACTTTTGCTACTGTATCTACTTCTGTTGCTTCTTCTGTTTCTGCTTCTTTTCTTCTACTTCTGTTGCTTCTGCTTTTGCTTATTTTGGTCTTATATAATAGAATTTTACCTATTTAATTTGTAGGAGCGTTGCAGGAAGAATGCAGAGATTCGAAAAAATCAACTTCCTCATACTTGTGGTGCTATGAGTTTGGCTAGAAGAAGGGCTGCAATGGTTGTTTAAGCACTTAACTTAGATAAGATATATGTTCACAATTAATTACTAACATTATTCATTTTAAAAATTTCAGAAGGCGATGGGAAAAGCTTTTGATCGAGGCAAAATGTGGACTGAGACTCATAAAAGGAAAGATGGGAGTTATGTAACTGATGAGGCTAGGGTGATTGGGGTAAGTACCATTTTTAGAACAATATAGCTCCTAAAAAGAACATGAGAGTTTACCAGTAATACCTCTTCTGCTGCTATATTTATAGTTAATACCTCTGCTGCTGCTATGAGCAGATTTCTCGTTCATTACTGTTGATAAGTTAACCAGTAATACCTCTGTTGCTGCTATATTTATAGTTAATACCTCTGCTGCTGCTATATTTATAGTTAATACCTCTGCTGTATTTATAGTAATACCTCTGCTGCTGCTATATCTGAGCTGAGGTAATAGCTCTGCTGCTGCTATGAGCAGATTTGTATCAAATCGATATCGCACGAATTCTGCTGATAATGATACCCGCTTATGAGAATACACTTAGGTTGCATGGCACTTACAACTTCGGGTGTAATATGGTAAATAATTATCTGGTTGTCTGCCTCTAAGCCTATGGAACCTATTTGTACATAATAAGATGTAGAGCTCATTGTCATTGATGAAACAAATTTATTTTTCGAGTGTCCTTTTTCGTTTAGTTTGAACATTTTGTGTTTTCTTTTATTATGATTTGTAAAGGAATCAGGAGAGAAATTTGTCAATGTTTATAGAAAGCCTTCATCTCCTTCACTTATGTTTAGTGGAGTCTTATTCTCAAGTCTCTGGAAACTATATTACAAGGGTATAGAATAATCTTCTTATTTGCATATATTCTTGGACTGTAGAAATAATGCTGTAGCAGAAAATGATTGAGAGATGTCAGTATCTTCGGTTTCATCTTCTTCTCATCATCTGCTCTTGATGTTACAAAATGGGAGGGATCATGACTTGAACATATATCTAACAGTAACTTAAATATAAAACCATTGGCAGTATAAAGCTTGATTATCCTTATAATTACAATTGGTGCAGTGAAACAAATCCCATTTCAGTCAAGTATATACCAATGATGTCTGATTTTGTCTTTTGGGAGCTAAATAACATTTAACTAACCAAATTCTTAATAGCTTATACACAAAAAACTTAATTATAAGCTCAAAGGATGGAAACTGAATAATTTCAAAAGGCCGACAGAAGGTTTGCAAGAACCAGTACATGTAAAGGCCGACAGAAGGTTTACCATGATTTTGGAATACATGTCTACAATTGGGTCGACATAGGGCATATACTCGAGGTTGGTAGTTTTTGTTTTGAACTGTTTATAAACAACAGTCGGGCTGGTATATGTGCTAAATATGAATAGTGGTACAAGGCATCAAACGATCAATTTTACTTGAATTACAACAGAAAGAGTGGAGATGCACTTGGCAGAAGTCTCTATTTTGTTGGTAACGATGATGATATAATCAACACTGTGAAAACTTGCCAGTGTGAAGATAAAGCAGGTTTAGAGCAAAAGATTGGAGGAATGGATTTAAGGCTTGAAAAACTTAAGGAGTTGAGAAAAGTAGTTGCCCTTGAAATTGTTCTTTCCTCAGTGGTATCTAGGCATGGAAGTTCTGTCTATCAGTTGCACGCGCCTGCCAGGAACTTTTCTAGACTTGAGTTATCTCCTATTTCACCTCTTCCCGAGTTTGTGTATATGTTCCTGTTTGAGTGAGCAGTCTAGTGTTTTTCTATTGAGCATTTCTATTCTTGATGCTTGCATGGAAGAAATCAGAGTTTGAATTCTTGACTTATTGTTCAGTTTATGCTTCCTCAATTTTTGTAGGAAAGAATTGAAGAAATTCGAAGTGAAAGAGCAGAAAGTCTTGATGAACCTTCACCAAATGATGCACTTGGCATAGTATTCGGTCCCGAGCACCCCGACCGTGTTCGAGGTTTAGGCTTGGGTGTAGTTCCAACTGTAGTATACAAACAGACATCTGCGAGATACCGTCGTGGTTATGTGGGTTCATCTACCATTACCGCTCCAACTCCGGCGTGGCAGCAAGAGATGACACATGTGAAATCAAAACTAAATGCACTAATTAGCTTATATGAAAGGAATATAGGGAATATCCCTGAGGAGTTTGCTCACTTATTTTCCACTCCTCCACAGGTATACGTTCTTTTGCTACAGTAAAATTTTAGTTTTCAATCCTATTACTTTAGCTTACCTGATAAAATTTTAGTTATTTGCTTATTGACCATATTTTTTCTTCCTTTTTTCAGGTACCAGATTTAGGAAGTGATGCACC
Source organism: Nicotiana noctiflora (assembly GCA_032618575.1). NCBI lineage: Eukaryota > Viridiplantae > Streptophyta > Magnoliopsida > Solanales > Solanaceae > Nicotiana > Nicotiana noctiflora. The sequence goes on from JASVEL010008000.1 coordinate 75,315, forward strand.
AGTTGAACCAAGAAGATCTTTAGATGAAAGTAACAACGACGATCATCCAAGTGTGAATTAGCGATTATTTTATAGGATGAACTATGGATCTTTTGGATATTACCGTGGAAATACACTTTTAAGCATTAATTTTTGGATGATGTAATTTTGGTATACTTGTGTAAGTGCGAATTTGTGATTATTTTGTTGGATCAACTATGAATCTTTTGGATATTACTGTTGAAATATACTTTGAAGCATTAATATTTGGATGATGTATACTTGTGTTTTATATAATGAATATTTTTCTTATTTAATCCTCTATATTGAGTTTAATTGATTATGAAGTGCTACAGAAATTTCAAAGCATAGCATTCAATAAATAGGACTTTAAATATGAAAATAGGATCGAAAATATGCTGAAGAAGAAAAAAATACATTACGGCGGTTTTTCATGATTACGGCGCTTTAAAACCGCCCTATTATGAAAAATAAAAGCCAGGTTAAAATTGTTAAAATCGGCGGTTTCAACAGCAATTACGGCGGTTTAATCAGAAACGCCGTTATAAAATTTTGGCGGACGTGATTGTGGCGCTTTCAAAAGCCGCCGTTAATATGTATTACGGCAGTTTAAAACCGCCATAATATGCTACAATAACCGCCACAATAATTCCGATTTTTTGTAGTGTTATTGGTAAAAAAGTTTAATATTTTCTCAATTCAGTTGATCAACTATATACAGAGTTCGTTGTGCAATACATCATTTTGAAAAGAAAATGATCATGTAAGTTTTTAACCTGTACTGTATGAGATCTTTGGGTAAGCTCAAACAAAACCTAACTAGCTTTGTTCTACTGTCACATATATGTTAGAAGTTAACTTTAGTTACTATTACAATTAGCCTATGTATTATAAATGAAAGGAAAAAAACTTATTAGATATAACAAAAAGGATTTGTGGTCCGCAGCTCTGTAGAAGAAAAAAGATAACGAAGAAGGAGAAAGGGAGTTGAATTTTTGTAAAAAGTGTAAGTTAAACGTTTAAAAAAAAGGGTATAAGTTAAATGGGAACGACCAAATAGGGCGCACCATGCAATGTTTACCCATATCTTACATATTTTGGCTCACAAAAATTTGGGACCACAAGGTTGTGAGACAAAAAAGAGGTCTCACTCAACTAATATTAGTTGTGTGAGATATTTAGAGTCTGTTTGGATTAGCTAAAAAAAATTAGTTTTTAAGCACAAATGCTTAAAAGTAGCTTTAAGTGTTAAAACTTATTTTATAAATAAACAGTTACACGTCTAGATAAATGTACTGACGCTTAAAAATAATTATTAAAGTTTTCTCTTTAAAAAAATAAAAAATATTCTTAAAACTGTTAATGTTATAAATAAGCTGATTATTATTATATAATTAATTTACAGTTAATGTAAATAAAACATAATTTATATTTTAATTTAATTGATTACTTGGGAAACATTGTCAGAACTTAATAGCCAATACTCACGGGTGAATTAAGTAAGCCAGCATAATAACTACGGCGAGCAATTTTTAAGCGACAACTTGAGATTCTATAGACATACTTTTTTAGCGATATTAATTAAGGCAATGTTTAAAAAAAATTATTTAGAGAAGCGGATAAATTAATTAAACCATTTCAAAATAAACTAACATAAATTAAATTGGTTTTTTTAACTAAACTGATTTAAAGTTCTATAAGCATGATTTTTACAAGAACTGATTTTAATTCCTATAGGCTTATTTAATTATCAAAAGCTAACTCTTGAACTTATATGCATGATTTTTAAGAAAACTGTCATGATCCCAATTCCGATCGTGATGACGTCCAATACAATTGCTAGGCAAGCCCAACCAATTAATACTCACAATCCAATCACAATTCCCATTACCAATTAACAACATTAAATTAGCAGTTTGACAAGTCTATTAACCGAATAATTTAAATAGAAGCAGTATGAAATATTGACATAACCAACATCTCCTAAAGACCTGGGGTCATGAGTCTACAGCCTCTAAGATAGCAGAGTAATGAATCCTTAAATACATCAATTTAGGATGTGAAAATATAAATGGATAAGGGGGAGGAGTCGGGTCCTGCGGACGCCCGACAGCTACCTCGACAACTCCCAGGACTCGGGGAAACAGCAAAACAACTCGACTAAACTCCCGGAATACATGAATTTGCACATATGGTGTAGGGAGTAAAATGAGTACTTCCAACTCAGTGGTAATAGACATATATAATGGCTGAAAGTGAGAAATCCCAAACTATTACAATGCAAAGCTATAACAAATAATTCAACACATCTAACGGTGGAACATTAACAAGCAATAACAGGTAAAACAGATAGATATCGATGTATGAATGCAATACAATGCACATGATCGCTGCGGTGCGTAGCCCGATCCGTTTGGGTATCGGCGCTTACTGTGGAAGTTCAGACTCCGGAGGGGCTCCTACAGCCCAAACACAATATCATCGTAGCATTCGCTGAGCGTGCAACCCGATCCACACTCCGTCCATATATATGCATGCAAGCCACACGGGCATAGTCAAGTTTATCATTTTCAGTTCCAATTATTGGAAATTATAGAGTAAGTGTTTAAAACTTTAGAAATTTACTAATCATTTCGAGACAATATTTAACTCAGGACTGATATCATGAAAACATGCTAAGCATCATGGAAATAGTGATAATAATCCCTAAGAAATCCAAATAATCGGCACACAGCTCAAATATACCCATAACAATCGAAGTAGGATGTTTACCAAATCAATTCTAGTCAATAACACAATATGAACATCACTCGGACGGACTAAGCCATAGTCCACAATCACAACGACCCCGCATTCACCGTAGAGTACATGTCTCTTCTCAATATCGCATCACAGTATGATATACCGGGGTTTCAAACCCTCATGTCATCATCTATCTATTACTCACCTCAAATCGGCCACACCATTAGTCCGCTAAGCCTTTTCCTCACGAATCAACCTCCTCGCGCGCCGAATCTGATCAAAATCACAAGGAATACGTTATAATAAGCTAATGGAACATAAATCAATTGAAAGAACTCAAAAAGCACCAAAAATCAAGAAGTTGGCAATACCTAGAATTAAATCAGCAACTCCGAAGTCCTTCATATCAAACTTGCTAGTTAGCCTACACTTAGTCGCATTTCTATTGGCAATGTCATTAATAATTAAATCATCCACATATAAATAAATAAACATTTTTAATGTACATACATTTATTACATTCATTTGTCTTAAAATTATTTGATAACATTGTTTGGTCAAATTTGGCATGCCATTGTTTGACGTTTGTTTTAGTCCGTAAAGGGATTTAACAAGTTTACATACCTTTTTTTCTTTAACTGAAATCATAAACCTTTCAAATTGTTCCATGTAGATTTCTTCCTCCAAATCTCCATTTAAGAAGGTCGTCTCAAAGTCCATTTGATGAATTTCAAGACTATAAACCGCAACCAATGCTACTAACATTCGTATGGACATAATTCTTGTAACTGGAGAGTATGTATTAAAATATTCAAAACTTTATCATTGTATATACCCTTTGATAAGAATTCTTGCCTTATATTTATCAATAGTTCCATCATATTTTATTTTTCTATTAATTTTTTTTAGAACCCAACAGTTTATTTCCAAGAGGAAGATCAATCAATTCTCATATATGGTTGTTTAATATGGATTCCATTTTACTATTCACTGGCTCTTTCCAAAATAATCATTTCGAAGAAGACATAGCATCTTTAAATGTGTGAGGGTCATTTTCAAATAAGAAAGTCACAAAATTTGATCCAAATAAAGTAGACGTTGTTTGACGTTTACTACGTCTTGGATCCTCCTAATTAAATATAATTTTCTTTGTTTCTCTCCGAGGTCGTTTATATCCTTCACTAATTGACTCACCTTCCTTTTTATATGGATATATATTTTCAATGAACTCAGCATTATCTTATTCTATAACCGTATTATTATGAATTTAGGGATTTTTTTATTTTTGAACCAGAAATACAATATGATTTTGGTCGCATATCCTATGAAAATATAATTAACAGTTTTCGGTCCTATTTACCCTTTTGGATTTAGGAACTTGTACTTTTGCCAAAAACCCCCACACTTTGAAATAACTCAAATTGGGCTTCCTTCCTTTCTATTTTACATATGAATCAATTGTGTTTTTCTATGGGGTACTCGATTTAGTAGCCGGTTATCCATAAGAATAGCTTCCCCCAACCCCTCCCAAATTTTATGGTAAACCTGAACTTACCAACAATGCGTTCATCATCTCCTTTGATGAACAATTCTTTCTTAATCAATATCATTGGATTGGGGCATATAAGGGGTCATTACTTGATGAATAATTCTATATTCTAAGCAAATTTCTTCAAAAGAAGATTTATATTCACCACCCCTATCACTTCTTATCATTTTGATTTTCTAGTTAAGTTGTTTTTCAACTTCATTTTTGTATTACTTCAATGCGTCTATTGCTTTATATTTAATATTAAGTAAGTAAACATAGAAATATCAAGTACTATCGTCAATAAAAGTTATGAAATATTTCTTTCCACCATGAGATGGTATTGACTTCATATCACAAATATCTGTGTGAATTAAGTCTAAACGATTTGAATTCCTTTCAAATGACTTATAAGGATGTTTATCACACTTAGATTCCACACATATTTGACATTTTAATTTGTCGCATTTAAACTTAGGAAACACTTCAAAATTAATATTTTTTGCAAGGTTTTATAAGTGACATGTCCCAAACGTATATTCCATAATACATTTGACTCAAGTAAGTAAGAAGAAGATGAAATTTTATTATTCTCTACGACCATTACATTCATTTTAAAAAGGCCCTTAGTGAGGTAACCGTTTCCTACAAACATCTCATTCTTATTACAACCTTATCATACACTAGAATACACTTAAACATATTCTTAACAAGAAGTTCAGAAAAGACTAAGTTCTTCATAATTTCGGAAATATAAAGGACGTTGTTCAGAGTCACCACCTTTCTAGAAGTCATTTTCAGAAATATCTTGCCACATCCTTCAATTTTGGTCGTTGCAGAATTTCCCAAAAAAAAGTGTCTCTTCGAGTCCAATGGGAGCACATGTAGCAAATGTTTCTCTAACAGCACAAACCTGACGAGTGGCTCCAGAATCAATCCACCAGTCCTTAGGATTTCCCACCAGGTTGCATTCAGAAAACATATCACACAAGACATTAACATCTTCGTACTTTTCAACCATGTTTGCTTGACTCTTCTTCTTGTCTTTCTTTGGAGCATGATACTCTGTAGGTTTGTGTCCAGCTTTCCCACTGTTGTAGCAATTTCCATTGAAACGTTTCTTGCTTGGGTTGCTTTTCGGTCCATAATCCTTCTTCCCCTTTCTATTATTTTGGGGAGCATCCTCAATAATGTTTGCTCCCATTATTGTTGACTTTCCATGGCCTTTCTTCTCAGCAGCTTTGTTGTCATGTTCGATTCTCAATCGAACAATTAGATCTTCAAGCGACATATCCTTGTATTTAGGTTTCAAGTAATTTTCGAAGTCCTTTACAATCATCGTTATTACTTGGAATGCTTCATTTATGACAAGACCTTTAGCTATAAGATCGTGAATAATCACATGTATTTTCTAAACTTGGGTAATAACAGAATTGCTATCTACTATTTTATAGCCCCAAAAATTAGCGACAATGAATTTCTTTAACCCGACATCTTACATTTTGTATTTCCTTTCAAGCGCAATCCACATTTCCTTTGATATCTTCACATTAATACAGATCATCCTCCAGCCTGCTAAAAATGTAATTCTTGCATAGAAAATCGTAATGGTTCCACGCCTCAGTCATGATAAAACATTCATTGTATGGAGTTACATAGGCTAGAATAGGAACATCGCGTTAATGAACTTCTGTAGGCTTAAACTCGTCAAATAGAAGAACACCTTCTGCTGCCACTTGAAATTAATCTCAAAATTTTTTCTGGGTTTTTCTACTTTGTGCCAATGCAGGTGTTGTTCCGTTTGTCGGTGCATTGGTAGTCACCATAGGAACAATCTAGTTCCCACTGTCATTCGTCATTTCTGTAAAAGAATGACACAAACAAATATTAAAATCATGTAGATTTTAATCTGCAATGGAGTAGAAAATCACAAATAATTTACTCTCCAGAATAGTGAGTATAACACAAATACAGAAAATAATTAAGTTCCTTAAGCTTGTTATTAAACTGTATTTGTAAAATAATTCTTGAGAAGATAATATAACATATAACAGAAACATAATTTAATCCGTCCCAACTGAATTCACAGTGCTTCCTTAAGGAACTTAATCCCCTCATAGTACTCAAGGTTATAGATTAAATCATCATAGGATAGAACGAATTACACACTGGTATAGTGAAACTTCAAACCCCAGTATTTCAGCGAACACAATGATCGATGGCAAATCACACTTACTGTTGCTTTTAGTTAAAATAATGCAGAAGAAATGAGGAGAATTCTGGATTTTCGTATGAAAAATCTGAGAGAATGGACGACTATATATTGCCACAACCTGTTGAGTTCAAACAAAGAGGGTTATTTACGTAAAATGGCCATAAATATAAATGGCCATTTACGCAAATTGAAATGGGAATTCAAACGAGATTACTTTTCTGTTACAAAAAAACGTACGGGCAGAGAAGTTAATTTTGATATGACATTAATTTTCTATTACAAAAATGGATATTTAATAATATTATATTAATATTTATTATTAACATATAAATTTGGTCTAAAATATTAATCAATCAATCGTTTGACCGAAGCCGAAGCTAATCTGATCGGCGGTGACGACGACGTGATGCTTGCCTTATTCTTAAATCTTTATGAGCTACAAGAAGGGCAATTGTATATATACCTATTAAAAGTCTTTTCCTCCTCCAATATAGGACAATGTCCCTTATCAAGGAAAGAAACTCAAATATTTTATTTTCCCTTCATTTTTCCTTCACCCTCTTTTAAGTTAAAATAACTTAAAATCCCCCAACAAAGTTGAGATGATTAATTTTAAGTACCTTAAAATTTTAATTGTGCAGAGCAACATTCTTAACCCCCAACGGACATGCTCAAGAGTCATTTTAAAATAAATGGATCTTTCGTACTATAAGCTCTAACACCAAGAGCGGAAAATTCAAATATTCTTAAAATTAAATTATTGCGTGGAACTAGATTTGATTGAAATTTGAAAATATAATTTTTGAAGTTATGTTAAATTTTTGAAAGTTGAAGTTGAGTTTGAATAAACATTATATCCAAAGAAAAGTTGAAATTTTGTGAGTGACTTTTTTTTCAAAGACAGTTTTGGGAACTTGAAATTTTTGAATTTTTCCTCCCAAAACATGATCATATTTAAGGCTCTAACCATAGCTAGATTCATGAGAAAATGATATTATAATAATCGCTCTCAAAATAATTGTATAAAAAATGTATATTTTTGTATGTTTTTTATGTTATATATATATATATATATATATATATATATATATATATATATATATATATATATATATATACGTATATTATATATAAAAATTATATAAATTTTATATACTTTTTGACTACGTAACATAAATTATTTTTGACGCGGACAAAAAGTGATATTTGTGCGTGATTCATCACCGTCTTTAAAGCTCCCAAGGCGCAATCCCCAAATTTCGCTACTCCTTTATCTCATTATTCAAATCAATAATGGGAGAGGAACTAACCTTGACTAACACGAAAGAGGCGAGCTATTTAGACTTTTGTACTAAGGTTGAATGTTTGCCTCTGGTCCAATTTTGTACTTCAGATTAAAACCACTCCAGATATTATTATAAATATAGAAATTATTATAAAACTTTATTGACAGCCATAAAAAGCGTCAAAGCATTATATTCAAAAATTAAATTTTATTATTTTTGTTTAGATTGAGTGTTATTACAATGGATGAGAATAACTATTGGAGTTTTTATCTCAATTTTGAAGGTGTTTTGTGAAAATATTGGTTTGGTTGAAATTTCAATTTGTAACTTAAAAAGGAAGACATAAATTAGTTGTATGTAAGTTCTATATAAGTTATATGTAAAATGTGTGCAAAATGTATGTTTTGATCGAATTTTTTACAACAAAAGTTTTGTATGAAATATATAATAGAGATTGAGCAGAATTTGAAATTACTGGATTCGATATTTTAGATCTTTTAAGTTATTGAGTTTTACATTAAGAATTTGTATATATTCAATGAATTTCTTATGGAAAATATACGATTTGGATAAAGTTATTGGGTTCGGCCGAACCCGTAATACGTACTGTGGCTCCGGCCCTGTATATTAGTTGTTTGTTTTGATCGGATTTTACACAATAAGAAAATTATATACAAGCTATATATAAGTTGTATGTTTTGATCGAATTTGTTTAGAACAAAGTTATGTATGGAATCTGTATATAAGTTGTATGTTTTACCCGGATTTTACACAATAAAAAATTATGTACAAGTTATATATAAGTTATAGTATATTTTAATCAAATTTGTATATATTTTATAAAATCACTCCGGCTACTTTTTGAAAGTTCAAAAATCAAGCTGGAGTACATAAATAATGTCATGTTTTTGTATCAATACGAAAAAATTCCTTATAAGATCCAGTAAGTTAATACTCGTGTATTTCGTTTCTGTTTGTTGGGCCAGCCAAACAGGTAGCGAATGTCTAAATAAATAGGAAATTACCGACTATGTCCATTTACAAATAGCTCATTATAAAAATTGGTCATTCGATAAAATATTATTAATATTAGCCAAATTAGCTAGTTAGCTATTTGTAGCAAAAATATATCAAAATTTTGCTTTATTTTGAGTGAGTGTTATTAGAATAGATTTGGTATAACTTAAGGAGCTTGAATATCAATTTTGGGATGATTTGGTGAAGCTTTGAAGTGGTTTGAATTGAAAATTTGAAGTAAAAGTTGAATATGAAAAAAAATGATATGAGTACCACGCTATGTATTATTTGGGTATCACATATGTACCATATTTGTATCAATTGTGTATCACATGTATATCCATGTATACATGTGTGTGAGATACACGCGTTATACATGTTTGATACATGTGACACATAAAACTTTTTTGAACTCGATTTAATTACGAATTTTGATACAAAACTAGTCAAATCACCTCAAAGCTTCCTCAAATTTTGTATATTGACTTATCTATATATTTTCAATAAATTTCAACTATACCCATTGAAAAAGTTTCTTTTTGTTAATTTTTTAAATATTGTATAAATTTTGTATTTTTGTGACGACCAAAAGTGTATCACCTGCTTTTAATTAAATTATGTGACTCCAAGGCCTTGAAAACCTCATTTATCATTACATATCTCAGAAATTTATATCATTCAATCGAACACAGTACCTGATTGCAGCAGACTAACACAAGAAGAATGGATCTCTGGCTTTGTAAATAAACTGGATCGGCAGGAAACAAAACCACAATAGCAACTAGAGCACAAGTCAACAACTCTGAACCAGATAACCCAGCAAATTCGACAACTTCAACAGCTACGATTCACGCAAATGCAAAGTGATGCAAATCCAAATAGAGGCAGAATAAATGGAAGCGAGCTCAACTTATATTATCGAAATTCTGGAGCAAAATACAATGAAAATAACGCTCTAGGACAGCAAAGTATTCGAGCGAGCTATAGACTAAGCATCTGGACTGGAATTGCAACCTCGAATAGACGGAACTTCAATCGGCACCATCTCTTAAATAAAGAGGCAGTACAACTAAGGAATTTCTTCATCAAACATCACAATAAATTTAGTAATCAAAGAACACTATGTCTCAAGTCCCACCGCAATATTCCAAAGGCGGCACACAGGTTTTTTGGGGCAAAAACTTGATTTTTTCTTAAGTTAGGTGCCCGCCTGCTGTCTTTGTTAGAAATTCGAGCTTAGAATAATTATTGTATTTGACTTTGTTTATTATCTGATATATTTATATAATATATGCTCAATATGCAAAATGATGATTTTTTACCGCTTTAATATTATTTGAATTGTATATATAAACTGTGCCAAAACCCTCCTCTTCTCACCTCCGGGGATGTGCTTACTGGTTGATACTTCCTATTCTGTTAGTGTCTTACCTTAAAATAAGAAATAGACTCGGAAAGTTTCTAAGCCGGTTGGCCTTTTGTTCCCGGAAAGGAGCTCATTCCTCTGCTCGAGTTGTCTGCTCGAGTACACTGTCTAGAACAAATACCCAGGTTTTTAGCCTAGTATAACAAAACTTCATGCCGGATTCCTAGTAGGAACGCTTATTTGCATCATATTGTATTTGACTTAGGGGACTCAACACAGGGGTTGGGTCCGTCTAGGACAGGCAACCTGAAATGAAAAGACTATCCTGCTGCATCCTATTTATTTTACGCATTTATTTGTTTCAGACTTGCACGCTAACTGGTTTGTGAAATCAGGGATTTTGAAAAATTGGGAAAAGGAAAAAATAACCGTGTAGAGAGATAACTACTCATTTTAGAGAAAAAAGATATCCAAGAGGTGTCAAAACTCTGCTTGATTTTTGAGAAAATAGGAAAAAGAAGAAGAAGAGTTTTATAGTTTATTCTATTTGCCAATAAAAAAAGAAAAAAATGAAGAGTTTTATTTTTCACAATAGTTTGTTTTACTTTCCACTGAGAAAAAATATATATTCTGAAAAATAGTTTGATTTATGTGCCAATAAAAAAAAAGGTGTGATTTTGTTTTCAAAAATAGTTTATTTGTTTGTCAATAAAATAAAAAAAAAAATAGTTCGCCAATAAAAAAAAGGAAAAAAGGGAAAAATATTTTGTCTACAGATATAATTTGTTTTATTTAAACGAATTACGCTGGTTTGATTCTCACCGGATGTGAAATACGTAGGCAATCCCCATCGGGTCCAACCTCCCTTTTGCAAAAATAACCAAAAAAATAAAAATGTTAAAATTTTAATTCTTTGTCATAAATAAGTTGGGTGGTGCCGCCTTTATCAAATATAGCCGAATGTTCCCGAAATGGACGCCGGAAGGCTGACTTTGCATAAACGGCCCCTTTGGTCATATTTTTAGAGTTTTGGTAGATTGACTCACGCAGCCTTAAAATATTTGCCGCCGAGACGCTGAAAAGCCGTGTTTGCAATATCGGATTTTCTATATTGAAACAAAAACAAGAAGAAGAGTCATAAATAAGTCTGGTGATGCTGTTTTGTCAAAAATAGCTGAATGATCCTGAAAGTGACACCGGAAGGCTGATTTTGTATAAACAACCACCTTTCGGTAATTATTTTTTAGATTTTGACCGATTGACCCACACAGCCTTAAAATCTTCATCCCCGAGGAGCTGAAAGGTCGTGTTTGCAAAACCAAATCTTTTCATTTTAATTAAAAAAAACATATATAATAAGAAAAAAAAAGAGTCAGTTTATTTGCGAGCGCCGTTTAGATTTTTTGTCAAAATAAGCCGACCCAGCTTTGGCGATGTTTTATCCAGTTCTTGGCAAGATAACCTTAGAGTATCTTTCAGTTGTCAAAAGGCTATTTTCGTAAAAGAGTTGATAAGTTGGTGAAGTGTCTTAAAATAATCCTCCCTGGCCTCAAAATCTGTGTGAAATTGAGAAGTGACCACGTTTGCAGAAATAGCCATCTGGTTGAAATTGTCAAAAAGGGAAGGAATATACCAGTTTTTTTTTAAATTTATATTTCTTTTGATTAGAGCATATGGTTTCTGATTTTCAAGTATGTAAATTCTTTTTGGCGAAGTTTATTAGTATGGTCAGTTTTTAATATTTTGTAATCAAGTTTGTTTTATTTAAAAAAAAAAATTCTAAAAAAAATGTGTTTTATTGTTATTGACCTTTCATTGACACGAACTACGCAAGGTCTGATTCATGCGGGGTCATGATACGTAGGCAATCTGCATAAGATTCGACCACAACAAAAAAAAAATTTAAAAAATAATTTTTTTTAATAAGGGGGGCCGAATGAGTCCATTTCTAACATATTTTATTTTGAATTATTGATAAAATTAAGGTGGTTGGTTGTGATTCTCTTCCCTGCAATGCAAAATCAAGGAATAATGGCAGAAAACATCAAAACTGAGTGGGTTGATACCGATGCTCGACCACAGCTGGTTGAACGTGACAATAGGTTGGTAGAAGAAGTCAAAATACTGAGAAAACATGTGGCTGACATGTATCATGAGAAAGCACCACCCCCGCCACTACCTAGCTTCCTAGACTCTATCCTCACCCGTACACTGAACTCTGTGAGCACGTGATTTTTGCCTAACATGAATTACTCCCACAAAATCAAAACAAAAATCGTCTATTTTTTACGATGTGTATTTTTGTTGAATTTTCGTGTTATTTCTGGTAATTGTTTGCATTTGTATATGCATGATTATATGTGTTTAAATTAATAAAAAATACAAAAATAGGTCATATTTACATTTTTGATCTAACTTTGCAATTAGGGGTAGTTTAAGTTTATTTTTGCAAAATAAAATCACAAAAATATGTATTTTTTGCTTTTCTAGTATTTAAATGCCTAATTGTGTGATTTATATTTAATTGATGTTTAAATTGAGTGTGTTATTTGTTCATATAACCTAATTAGTATTTCTTATAATTTAATTGACTTTGTAGTGTAATTAGAATTTTTTTTGTTGTTTTAATAAATTGAGAATTAAAATTAAAAAAGAGAAGAGAAAAGGAAATAATTAGGAGTACAAATTCGGATTGGGCCACACAATCAAGACCAAGACCAGGCCCAATACAATTATACCCCAACCTTATCTGCCCCAGCCCATTCCATTCGATCCGATTGATCCCAGCCGTTGGATTTGTTTAATCTAACGGCTGAGATTAATTCTCCATTTTTAACTTACCAAACAACCCCCCAAACCCTTCTCTCAATTCAATTATCACCTTACCCTATTTTGAAAACAGCCGCCGCCCCTCCCTCCTTCTCTTCTTCTTCTCTGCCGCCTGCCGCCGCACGCCGCCGGCCGGAAATCGCCTCCGCCGGCGGCAGTCATCCAATAACCCCCAAATTTACACCACACACTCATCTCAACCTCCCCATCCCAACCCCATACACGGTTTGGCTCGAATCACCCTGAGTTTCCTCGAATCTTCGTTTGAAGATTCGAGCAAAACTCGAATCTACCCCAACCGGCCCCAAACTCACACCATAGCATCCCCTAGCCTCGCTCACACCCCAACCACCGCTATTTCCGTTCGAATCTGGCCGGAAGTCGTCGAGCCCCAAAACCAAAGTTCAAGAACCCTAGATTTGAATTAGGGATTTTTCGTTCGAATTCAAAGGGGAATTGAGGTCTAATAGACCTTAATTGGATTGTTTTCATTTGAAAACACTTCAATTAAGGTCCTTTCGACCTCGAATGAACAAGACCCGAGGCTGCCGATTTCCATTTTTTCTTTTGTTTCAAGGTATTTCCTTTTTCTTCTCTATTTTTGTTTAATTATACTCGTCGTTTAGTTAGTCTTCGTTTGTTATTGATTATTGTTGTGATTTCATCAAACTCTCGGTTTTCTTCTTCATCTCTTGGGACCTTTTATTTGGTCGACTTGATTGTTTGTTATTCTTCGCTGTTTAACGAGTGATTGCGAATCGAATTCGATTCGTTGTTAATATCGTTAAGTTGTTTGATATTGAATTTATACATGCTGTCCGAAATTGTTAGTCACTGCTTTGTCGGATTTGTTTGTCGATTACGCATATCGTAATCGGCTAATCGAATAATATAGAATGTGTGTTCGCGTCGATTAGCGTCGTCGATTAGTTAGCTTCATTTTTTCTCTTTTCTTTTCTTTGGCCGAAACACTGTGTCAGTGAATTGTCGAGTCCAAAATTTTGCTTTGTCTATTTGATTACCAATGTTGTTGAATACAGGTTCGCGTCGATTAGCGTCGTCGAACATTTAGTTTCGTATTTGCTTCATTTCTCTTCTTCTTCTCTCGGCTTTAAGTGTTGAAGAATGAAAAAATTTGTTCATCGATTGTGTGTTATTGATTGTTGTTTGTTGTAATCGGCTAATCAAATGTTGTCGATTAGGTTCGTAGTTTCGTTTGTTAGAACACTAGAGCTACAAATCCGGCATTGGCCGAGATTCATTGATTCACTGTTGAATTGAATTAAATTGTTTGGTTGATTTTAGTTTATGAGTTAACTGCTGATAGTTGTCTTAGTCTAGAGTTTGAAAGCCAACAGCTAGGCAACTAAGAGTGCAATGCACATGGTTTAAAGTGAATTTGGTTGTAAAGCAAGATAGGCATTATGTTGAACTTCAGATTAATATTTCTAAGAGGGAAAGGTCTGGCTTGGGATGTTTTAAAATAAAATTGGCAGTCTTTTATGCTGGATAGGGGCTGAACATGGAAAAAATTAGTTTCTTATTTTGGTTTAGTGCATCAAAAGTTGAAAAGTGCAAAAAAGAGGGAATAACATAGCTGGATAGTATTAAAACACTTAAAAATAAAGCTGAAAAGGTATCATTTGAGGGCTATAAAACAGTGAAGACACCAACAGAGAGAAAACTGGTTTTTAGAAGCAGAAAACACACAGAAAAGAGACGGATACAGTGAACACACACACACATACAGTGAATACTTTCTGGAATTCACACATACAGGCACACACTCAGAACAGAAAACTGTTTTCACATACACACTGTTTTCACATTCTTCTCTGTTTTCACAGTGTGTGTATCAGAAGAATATATCCCTGTTTTCACACACACACACCTACAGTGTTCTCTTTCGAATTTTGAGTGTTCAATTCTTCGGAGATCATTCGTTTGTTTCTGTTTGGTTCACCAATTGATCTTGGGTCGTTGCTTGGATTCTGTTCCTGTCTAAGTTTGAGGTCTTTGAGTTGTACTGGAGTTTCAAGTGTTACTGCTGTTGCTTGTTTGTTGCTGCCAACTGTTGTTTTCTTCACTTGCTGTTGCTGACCTTTTCTTTCGCTCTATTTCAATTCAAATCCCAGGTATTTCATCCTTTATAATGCTTTGAAGTTTTTCGCTCGATGTACTTGAATCATTTCGGAATCAACTGAAGAAACTACTGTTATCATTTTAAATTTCCTTCTGTATTGCATCTTTGTTTAATCAGTTATTGCAGTCATAGATTTTCGGAATACATCAAGTCACCATTAGAAATTCCGGAGTTTTGTTTTAGTAATTAGATTAAAGGGACTTTAGGTTATTGGTTAGTAATTTTTAGAACCGGATTCAATTTTGTGATATACATTGTTAGTTGTATAATGTATTTGTACGGATTAAGATTTCCCTTGATATGTTAAATTGGTAATTTGTTAAAGTCAATCAATTTAAGCATGTTTAAGTTATTAATCTGGTTGATGTTAATTATTAATGCAAGGTATTTTGAATCATTTTTGAATTTCTTCACTCGATTTTCTCTTGAAATCTGTTTATACTTAAGTAGACAAGATAAGTTAGCCCGGGTTTTAGATGCTAATGTTAGATCGATTTTAATCGCATAGTCTCGCTTTCGCTAATTAACATCGGATTAAGGATAGTAAACGATCTTACTTTTTAATAATTGGATCAAGGTGAATTATTTCTATTTTCGTATATTTTGATCAATTTTCCGTTAGCTTATATCTTGTCATTCAATCTCCGGCCATAAATCAAAGCTAGGAAATAATATATCATTTGGTATGATTCTTTAATCGGAAATAATTTTAAGGGATACACTATTAAGTAAATTGATTTTTTTGGGGTTAGTTTTATGATGGTTTTAATCGGCATAGTTTCAAATAAATAATCCGGATACTTTTTTTTATATTCACCTATCTATCAAAAAGTCCGAGTCTATGTTGCAATTAGTCTTTTCTTTTTGCATGGTTTCAAATTAATATAGCGGTTTAAAAGATTTAATTGGAGCATATAATTTGTAAACATGTATAAAATCAGGTATTTTAGCCAATTATAATAATTGAAGCGACCGTGCTAGAACCACGGGATCCGGGGGTGCCTAACACCTTCCCTCGGGTCAACAGAATTCCTTACTTAGAATTTCTGGTTCGCAGACTTCATTTGGAAAGTCGAAATTTCCTCGATTCGGGATTTAAATAAATTGGTGACTTGGGACACCTTAATTTATTCCAAGTGGCGACTCTGAAATAAATAAAATAATCCCGTTTCGAATATTGTCACTTAAATTGGAAAAACTCCCTTGTACGTTTATCCTTCGGGGTAGGCGCGCCAAAAGGAGGTGTGACAGCTCTGGCGACTCTGCTGGGGATAAGCAACCCAGAACATCGGTTCGGGGTTTAAGAATTCGAGCTCGATTGAATTGTTGTTCTTGATGTTATTTGACTTCATTATATGCTTTGATCAACGTGTTACGTGTTTACCGCTTTGATATTACGTGGATTGTATATATAAAATTATGCCGAAAACCCTTTTCTTCTTACCTCCGGGGATGTTCTTACTGGTTAAAACATATAATACCGGGCATTTGCTTGACATAGCCCGTTTTTCTCAAGATAGCTGTGGTGCTTGGCACCCGGTGAAGGATTTTGTAGTCGCACATGTTTAGGCGGAGAGTTTTGTCAATTAAGCCGGAAAGCCATGCTACCGGTGCACTGACACTCTTCGGCTCGAGTTGTCCGCTCGAGTTAAAGCCAGTCTAGACACTTTTCCAACGGGATGATGACTTAGAATAACAAGACCTTATGCCGGATCCCCGATAGGAACGTTTATTTGCATCATGTGCATATTTGACTTAGGAGGCTCAACACAGGGGTTGGGCCTGTCTAGGACAGGTGTACCTAAAACAAAAAGACCAACTTGTTGCATCTTTTTGTGTGCATTTATTTGTTTCGATCTTACATGCCGACCGGTTTGTTAAAAAGAGGAAGAAGTGGAAAACGTCAGGGTATATAGTTAAAATAATTTTATGAAAATAGTTAGTTCTTTGAAAATAAATTCTGAAAAAATAAAAAAATAAAAAAATAAAAAAAAAAAAAAAAAATAATAAAAATTCCAAACTAAATTTTTCTTAATTTTTATGAAAATAGTTAGTTCTTTGAAAATAATTTCTGAAAAATGCAAAAAGAATTCCAAACTAAATTTTCTTAATTTTATGAAAATAGTTAATTCTTTGAAAATAAATTCTGAAAAATTGCAAAAAATCCCAAACTAAATTTTTCTTAATTTTATGAAAATAGTTAATTCTTTGAAAATAAATTCTGAAAAATTGCAAAAATTTCAAATAAATTTTCTTAATTTTTATGAAAATAGTTAGTTCTTTGAAAATAATTTCTGAAAAAAAAAAAAAAAAAAAAAAAAAAAAAAAAAATTCCAAATAAATTTTCTTAATTTTACAAAAATAGTTTAGTTTCTTTGAAAATAAATTTCCAAATAAATTTTCTTAGTTCCTTTGAAAATAATTTGTTTTAGAAATGCTGTTTAAAAAATAGTTCGTTTTCTTTTCTTAAAATGATTTAGTTCTTTTATTTTCGAACTACGCAAGTTTGATTCTCACCAAAAATGAGATACGTAGGCAACCCATATCGGGCTCAACTAATACTGATTTTTTTAAGAAAATAAAAAATAAAAAAAATAAAAATTTTAAGAAAAAACAATAATAAAAAATATTAGAATTAGGATTTTTGTTCTTAGTCGAGAGTTAGGAAATTTTGCAAAAATAGCCAAACGCCTCGAAAGGGGCGCCGGAGGACTAATTTTGCAAAACGGAATATAGACATCACACTGGTATCCTGTTATACAGCCTTCAAATCTTCTTCAAGTGCTGAAAGGCCGTGTTAACAAGATTCGTTTTTTTATATATAATAATAAAAAAAAAAAAAAAAAAAAAAATCTTAAATCCATTTTTTATCTTTTCTAGGATCGGCATGACTTCCTCGCAACGAATCGGCCAAAAAAGGGTGAGAGACGAAATGCCATCTATGTTCATGGTCCAGGACAAAACCCCAGATCGGCTCCGTAAATGGTGGACTAGTTTTTCAGCTTGGGAAAGAAATCAAGTTCACAAGCATCTCAAATTTCTTCCGGACATCATGATGATAAAACCGGATAAAAATGTGATCAGAGCTTTAGTGAGTTTTTGGGACTCAACAAGCAATGTGTTCAAATTTCGGGATTGTGAAATGACACCCACTTTGGAAGAATTGGGCGGACTCACAGGGCTCGGAAGAGATTTGCACAAGATGAGACCTGCAGCTCCTAGGCAGATGAGTGTGAATAACTTCTTGAAAAAGCTATGTCTCCGGCGGGTTCCCCTCGGTTGTCTGGAGAACGGTTGGGTGCCACTAGATTATCTCTACGACAGATTTGGTGATAAGGAAGGGTTTGGGAAATTCTCAAACGTCGAATTTGTTAACCAGCTAAATTATGACGCCTGGGGAGATTTAAGAATCTATGCTTTCATGATCGCTTTTTTGGGAACCATGGTTTTTCCCGAACGTGGTGGACGCATCAGAATCCGTTTAGCTGCGGTGGTCTCATATCTACAGAGTAACGAGGAACACACTGTTCTTCCGATGATACTAGGAGACATCTTTCGGGCCTTAACTCGGTGCCAAGAAGGACAAGACTATTTTGAGGGTTGCAATATTTTATTACAAATGTGGTTTATAGAGCACCTCTACCATCACCCAATTGTGATAAACTTCAAAGCGGATTGGCTGAATTATATTCGTTGTCATACAAACAGAGCCGCCCGTTGTAACCTTCCAGAAGACTTGAGGACTTGGCAAGAACTTCTCAACTCTTTGAGAGCCGATCAACTTACCTGGAATTATTATTGGTTCCCTTCCGCCAAAATCATGCATATGTCGACATACCGCCCATTCTACATATTAATGGGTTTCGGGGGTTTCCAACCATATGCCCCGCTACGTGTCATGCGGCAGCTGGGAAGAGAACAGAAAAAGGCCCCTATTGAGGATATGCGATCATTTGTATGGGAATTTGTGATAGAAGAGACCCCGAGGGAGACTTATGCACAGAAGGTTTGGTTCGGTAGTCGACTCTCCGACATCAACGAAATGGTTGCCGATCGGGAACGGGGAGAAGTGAGTCTCGCTTATCTTGAATGGTTCCACAACCAACCAATACCAGAGCAAAGGTCAGAAAGGTCAGTGAAGTATGCCGTCGATTGGGAGAGAGAAATAGAAGCCAGAGTTAGGGAGGTTGAGCATGAGACGACACAAAATTTCCAATCTTGCATCAACACTTTAAAAGAAGACAAAGGAATCCTGGAAGCAGCCCATGGACATACAACAGGCTGACTTCGATCGGGAAAGGGCCGGTTGGGAGCAGGAAAGAGAAGCACTCCAAACTCGAATTCAAGAGATGCAATTGGCCGCAGAAAGGTCAAGAAGGAGTCGGAGTGATCAAATGCTGATAAACGATTTGGAAAGAAAAGCCTTTGAACACCAAGAAGACTTGGAGAAGGCAAAAGCGGCTTTAGTTGCAATCCGAACAAAATGGAAGAGAGCGGCCCACCAAGAAGAACTCCGTCTACAACAAGTAGAGAAAGACTATGATGCAATCATCGTTGATTTGAGAAAAGCAAATGCCACTCTTAAAGAGCGAACTCTCAGGCAAGTCCAGGATGCTAAAGCAGATAGAGACCGTTGTCACAACTTGATGGCACGGATGGAAAGACAAATAGATAGGCTCTTGGACCATGTCTCCGGCAACTCTCAAGTATTAGGGGCAAAGAACAGGCACATAGGGCAGCTGCTCGGAGAAAAAGACATAATCAGAACCAGGATCAATGAGATTGGGCACTACATTACTATGAAGTGTTTGAACTGCGAACAAGTACCTCGGCCTGCCCTCTTTTCTTCAATCATGGAATGTGTCCACCAGGTCATGGCAGAATTGGGAAGTATACAGAAAGATCTCACCCCAAGAACTGCAGCAAGGCCAAACAGCGCCCCCGGGGCGCAAAGATTCGAGGCGTTGGAACATGCTTAGGAGAGTCTTTTGTTTTAGAGTCTGTTTGTCCTTTTACAAGTTTTTCTCCATTGTTGTATTTTGCAAGTGTTTCAAGTTTTAAGTTTGTTGAAATAAAATTCATGAACACTTCATCTTATGTCTATTGTTTCCGAACTACGCTCGGTCTGATTCATGCGGGGACATGATACGTAGGCAATCCACATAAGATTCGACCATCACTAAAAAATAAAATAAATAAAAATAAAAATGAAAAAAAAAGGGGGGGGGAAAGAAGTTAAGAGAAAAAGAAGATCGATACAAACCGGAATGACGCATCGCAAGCGAATACATGTAGCAACATTATCACCTGTATAAGTGCATCACACCCAACGTGAGATTACTTATCTGTTATGTTGTTTCGGACTAACCGTTTGTTTGCCAAACTCCAGGTTTTAGTAAAAGTGGTTGACTTTGCGGTGATCTGGCACCACATTCGTACTTCACAAGGTCCAAAGGAAAAGTTCGGCAGCCTGAAAGTACTCATTCCTATTTTACTAGATCAAAAAAGGGTGCCGACATGTCTTCAGAAATGCCTTTAGCAACCATTCCCGTTTCAGAGGAAAGCTCATTGACAACCATCCCGGCTACGGAGTCGGCGGCTTTGGAAGAGAATAGAATGTTGCGTTGCCGCATGCTCGAGATGTTGGACGATTGGAACAACGGGAAAGAGCCCCCGAGTCTGGTCCCGGGGTTCCCTGAAATTCTTCTCAGGTCAAGCGGTATTTCAAATACCCCCATCAATTACCCGCCTACTCTGTTCGGGTATTCCAGTGCTACAAACCTCTCTGAATCACCCTCCACATCCCATCCTCGGGTGACACCACATGATACATCTGCAAGAACGTCCGTTGAATTGCCAGTTCCAATCACCACGCACCCCACCGCACATGCTCCTTTCTTCGACTCCTCATCCTTTACATTCCCGGCGCCACCGCTCACACGGGACCATACCCAGGTTGCAGCCAATACATATTCTCAGCCACCTCGATATGAGTTCCTACCGAGCCAAAATCCAAAGACCCCCGAGCAGGATGAGATGGCAAAAAGAATGAGGAGTTTGGAACAAAGCTTTAAGAACATGCAAGGTATGAGTGGACAGAAGAGTGTATCTTACGCCGATCTGTGCATGTTCCCGCACGTCCATTTGCCATCAGGTTTTAAGACACCAAAGTTCGAAAAGTACGACGGACATGGTGACCCCATTGCTCATTTGAAGAAATACTGTAATCAATTGAGGGGTGCCGGCAGCAGAGAAGAATTGTTGATGGCGTACTTCGGAGAGAGTTTGGTCGGAATAGCATCGGAGTGGTACATGGATCAAGATATATCTCGATGGCACATCTGGGATGATCTGGCCAGAGATTTTGTAAAACAATTCCAATACAACATCGATATTGCGCCGGACAGGAATTCTCTATCGAACTTAAAAAGAAGCCCTCAGAAAGCTTCAGAGAATATGCCATCAAGTGGCGAGAGCAAGCGTCCAGGGTGAAACCCCCATGGACGAAATTGAAATGGTCACGACTTTTCTCCAAGCTCAAGAGCCCGATTACTTTCAAAATATGATGTCGGCGATGGGAAAACCTTTTGCCGAAGCTATCAAGATCGGAGAGATGGTAGAAAATGGCTTGAAAACAGGGCGAATTTTGAGCCAAGCGGCCATTCGGGCAACTTCCCAAGCCATTCAAGGCGGGTCTGGAGGGATGCCCCGAAGCAAGAAGAAAGAAGAATCTGCTATGGCGGCGGTAGAAGACAGGAGATATCGAACCTCAAGGCAGGTATTCTCCGACAGGGCCCCCCAACATTATTATCCACATCACGGCATGGCTTATGCTCCTCCGCCTCCACCCTATGCAGTCATGAACATTCAACCTCGGGCACGGCCACAGCCACCAGCCAACAGGAATCCACCTCCATTCCAGAGAAACCAACCTCCTTACCCAAACCAGTATAATCCACGGCCAAATAACGCTCGCCACCGTGAGCAACCCAAAACGAGCTTTACGCCGATTGGGGAGCCGTATTCCACTCTTTTCCCAAAACTCAGGCAAGAAAACCTATTGCAGCCTGTTCCGCAGAACAGGCAGAATCCAGACTCTCCTGCCTACCAGAGGGGGATATACTGTGCATATCATTCAGGTGTTGAAGGACACAGTACTGACAATTGTTGGACGTTAAAGAAAGCAGTGCAAGAATTAATCAATCAAGGGAGGATCGTCTTCGCAGATGAAGACATCCCAAATGTGACAAACAACCCATTACCAGCTCACAACAACGGACCGGTGATTGGGATGATTTGTGACGACAAAGAATTTGACCCAGCTTTGAAAGCGATAATCGCCATCGCCAACATAGAGAAGCGTCCCGAGGCTACCCCGAAACAAGAGAAAATGAGGAAAAAGGTTGAAGCTCTTGAAACCAAATCCGAAAAGACGATTGAATTGAAAGCATCGTCTCAGAAGGGTGGAATCCTTTACCTCCCACGAGGTAGAGTGGAAAAACCATTGTCCATAGGTGCCCCCAAGAAGTTCCATTTAAAGAGAGAAACATCAATGTATGTACCAAAGGGAACTTATGTGGCCCGAAAACCAGATGAACTCGTGGTTATTGCACGCGTGCAACAAAAACCAATGACAGATCCATCCGCAGTACCCTGGAGCTACCAACGAACGCTTGTTATGCGCAAAGGGAAAGAGATCGTGGGAAATTCATCTGAGAGTGTCTTAGGACAGAAGTACTTAGACACACAGGAGGTAAATAACGCCACACAAAGGCGTTTCCCGTCGAAGAAACCTGTAAGTGCTGAAGAGGCAGAGGTCTTTTTTCAAAAGATGCAAATGCCTGATTAT
The DNA here is from genome assembly GCA_032618575.1 of Nicotiana noctiflora. Classification (NCBI taxonomy): domain Eukaryota; kingdom Viridiplantae; phylum Streptophyta; class Magnoliopsida; order Solanales; family Solanaceae; genus Nicotiana; species Nicotiana noctiflora. The sequence goes on from JASVEL010008000.1 coordinate 98,290, forward strand.
GAGGTGATAGACCAACTGCGTAAATGCCCAGAGCAGGTGTCGATGTTGTCCCTTCTAATGAAGTCTACTGAACATCAAAAGGTCTTGCTAAAAGCTTTGAATGAGGCATACGTGCCTATTGAGACTTCATCCGAACAACTTGAAAGAATGACAGAAAGATTCTTCGCGATCAATCAGATTTCCTTCAGTAAAGCTGATTTGCCTTTGGAGGGTGCCGCCCACAACAAAGCTTTGCATTTGATTGTCAAAAGCGAAGGCTACTATATGAAGAGGGTCATGGTTGATGGGGGTTCGGGGGTAGACATATGCCCACTTTCCACTTTAGGCCGCATAGGAATCGGAGCTGAAAGGATTCGGCCTAACAACATATGTGTGCGAGCTTTTGACGGTGTGAAAAGAGATACTGTCGGAGAGATTGATGTAATTATGACCATCGGCCCGGTAGACTTCGAAGTGACATTCCAAGTCTTGGATATGGACACTTCTCACAATTTTCTTCTAGGGAGACCATGGATTCATGCGGCCGGAGCTGTGCCCTCTACCCTCCATCAGATGTTGAAATTTGAGCACAAGGGACAAGAGATCGTGGTCCACGGGGAAGATGAGCAATCAATTTACCGAGATCCATCCATACCTTGCTTGGAAGCGGAAGCGGGAAGCGAAAACATTGTCTATCAAGCTTTCGAGATTGTGTTGGCGGATCAACACGAAGAAGGGAACCCTCTCCCCCAACCTTTTTTGTCTAATGCCTCCATCATGGTGGCAAAAGAAATGATTAAACATGGATTCCAACCAGGAAAAGGTTTGGGAAAGTCCCTACAAGGAGTGCCGAAGCTGATAACTTTACCTGTAGCTGAAAAGTTTTTTGGAGTGGGCTTTTGCCCAACCCCTGAAGATGAAAGATGGGCCAAGAAGAGAAAGGAGAAAGGATGGGTTTTGCCGCAGCCATTGCCGCATCTGTACCAAACTTTCGTCCGACCAAGGTACAGTGAAGAAGAAGAAGACGAGGTCTTTACGGCGGAGGAAATTGAAGACATATGTGGGGCCATGAGGCAAATGCTCTATGATGTTAATATGGTCCAATCGGGAGAAGGAACAAGCACCGCTGAGGTGCTGTATGTGGGCCCTGAAGCTAAATTGCAAAATTGGAAAGCCACACCCTTCCCAATCAGGCGGGAGTTCTAGTAGATTTGTCCTGTCGTTTTTCCTTCATCACAAGTTACTTCAGGATGTAGCTTGGATGTTTTTCTTTGTTTTCTTGTATTTTTGATTTCCCCAATGTAATTTCGTTTGTTTTCAGAAAATTCCAAGAAAATAAAATAAATATTTCCTTACTTTTGCACTCTTTCTAATTTTGTTATTTATTCTTCCTTTTCAGTCCTAATAATGCGGCTTTAAATAACATGACATGCTTGCGGAACTCATGCTCAAATCCGAACACGCCACCTAATCTGGAAATAATGAACCAAGAACCGGAATACGATGAAGATGAGGCTTTTAGGGAAATAAATCGAGAATTGGAACATTTCGAGAATAAACCTAAGCCAAATTTGAATGACACCGAACCAGTTAATTTGGGAACTGATGAAGAGGTCCGAGAGACCAAGATAAGCATCCACACAGATGAGAAAACACGAGATGCAATAATCTAGCTCTTGTTTGAGTTTAGAGATGTGTTTCCTTGGTCTTACGATGACATTCCAGGATTAGAGGTCGATCTAGTGGTGCACAAATTACCAATCTACCCTAATTGTCGCCCAGTGCAACAAAAGCAAAGAAAGTTCAAAACTGACATCAGTGATAAGATCAAAGAAGAAATCACTAAGCAGTTGAAAACAGGGGTAATTCGAGTGGTACAATACACCACGTGGTTGGCTAATATTGTGCCCGTGCCAAAGAAAGATGGAAAAACTCGAGTATGTGTTGACTACCGAGATTTGAATAAAGCGAGTCCTAAAGATAACTTTCCTTTACCGAACATCCACATCCTTGTTGATAACTGTGCCAAACATGAGATACAGTCGTTTGTGGATTGTTATGCGGGATATCATCAAGTGTTGATGGATGAAGAGGACGCCGAGAAGACTGCTTTTACCACACCTTGGGGAACTTACTGTTACCGAGTCATGCCATTCGGCTTGAAAAATGCGGGAGCAACATACATGAGAGCTATGACTGCCATTTTCCACGACATGATGCATCAGGAAATAGAGGTGTACGTGGACGATGTGATCATCAAATCCAGAACTCAGGGCGATCATGTGCGAGACTTGAGGAAATTCTTTGAGAGGTTGCGGAAGTACGATTTGAAGCTGAATCCGGCCAAATGCGCTTTTGGAGTCCCGTCAGGTAAACTTTTGGGTTTCATAGTCAGTAGAAGAGGTATTGAATTAGATCCCACAAAGATAAAATCCATCCGGGATTTACCTCCCCCCAGAACAAAGAAAGATGTAATGAGTCTTCTAGGCCGACTGAACTACGTCAGTAGGTTCATCGCTCAGTTGACTTCCACATGTGAACCCATATTCAAGTTGTTGAAGAAAGACGCTGCAATCAAATGGACAACCGAATGCCAAGAAGCTTTTGACAAGATCAAAGAATATTTGTCAAACCCTCCAGTCTTAGTCCCGCCAGAGCCAGGGAGACCTCTTTTCTTGTATTTAACAGTCTTGGAAAACTCTTTTGGTTGTGTTCTCGGACAACGTGATGCAGCAGAGAAGAAAGAGCATGCGATTTACTACCCGAGCAAGAAATTCACTAGTTATGAGGTCAAGTACACTTTGCTGGAAAGAATGTGTTGTGCTTTAACTTGGGTCGCTCAGAAATTGAGACACTACCTCCAAGCCCATACGACTCGCCTCATTACTCGGTTGGATCCTTTGAAGTATATATTCCAGAAACCGATGCCCACCGGAAGATTGGCAAAGTGGCAAATCCTGCTCACTGAGTTTGACATAGTCCATGTCACTCGCACGGCAATGAAGGCCCAAGCATTGGCAGACCATTTGGCCGAGAACCCGATCGACGAAGAGTATCAACCATTGAATACCTACTTTCCTGATGAAGAGGTAAATACGACAGAAGTTGTTTCGGACGACAGTCATGCTTGGAAAATGTTTTTCGATGGGGCGGTAAACGCTAAAGGTGTAGGGATCGGGGCAATCTTGATCTCTCCTGCTGGTCAGCATTATCCGGCCACGGCTAGGCTCCGTTTCTTCTACACAAACAATACGGCTGAGTATGAAGCTTGTATCATGGGTATGAACATGGCAATCGATCAAGGTGTCGAAGATTTGTTGATCATGGGAGATTCAGATTTAATTATCAAACAATCTCAAGGTGAATGGGAAACTCGGGACGTTAAACTCCTCCCTTACCGACAGCACGTGAACATTCTCGGCAAGCGGTTTGCATCGATAGAGTTCAGGTATATCCCACGATGTCACAATGAACTAGCTGATGCACTGGCCACTTTAGCTTCAATGCTACCTTATCCGGGCAACGCCCATGTCAATCCCTTGGAAATTCAAATCAAGGAAAGCCACGGTTATTGCAATGCGATCGAAGAAGGACCGAGCGTCAAGCCATGGTACTACGATATCAGGAGATTTTTGAAAATGCAAGAATACCCCGAACATGCCACTGGAGATCAAAAGAGGACCATTAGGCGACATGCATGTGGTTTCTTTTTGAGCAGTGAGGTCTTGTATAAAAGAACCCCGGATCTTAACCTTTTAAGGTGTGTTGATGCCGAAGAAGCAGGAAGAATCATGCACAAAGTACACGCAGGAGTATGCGGGCCTCATATGAATGGGTATGTCTTAGCCAAGAAAATCCTTCGAGCAGGATATTATTGGATGACCATGGAGAAAGATTGTTTCGGTTTTGTCCGAAAATGTCATCAATGCCAGGTACATGGAGATCTGATTCATGCACCTCCAACTGAGTTGCATCCTATGTCAGCACCGTGGCCATTTGTCGCTTGGGGAATGGATGTCATCGGCCCGATTGAGCCGAAAGCTTCAAATGGACACCTATTCATATTGGTGGCTATCGATTACTTCACAAAATGGGTCGAAGCCGTCACTCTCAAATCAGTCACCAAGAAAGCGGTGGTGGATTTTGTACACTCAAATCTTATCTGTCGTTTTGGTATACCTGCAACTATCATCACGGATAATGCTGCGAACCTGAATAGTCATTTGATGGAGGAAATATGCGAGCAATTCAAAATAACGCATAGGAACTCCACCCCTTATCGGCCCAAAGCCAATGGTGCCGTGGAAGCAGCAAACAAAAACATTAAGAAGATTTTGAGAAAGACAATCCAAAGTTCTAGACAATGGCATGAACAATTACCGTTCGCTTTACTGGGATACCGTACTACAGTACGCACATCGGTGGGAGCAACTCCATACCTGCTAGTCTATGGAACTGAGGCTGTGATACCGGCGGAGGTAGAAATTCCTTCGCTTCGTACAATTGTTGAAGCAGAGATTGAAGATAGCGAGTGGGTTAAGACTCGTTTGGAGCAATTAACTTTGATTGATGAAAAGCGAATGGCTGCGGTCTGTCATGGACAACTGTACCAACAGAGAATGGCTCGTGCTTACAACAAGAAAGTACGACCGAGAAATTTCGAAGTAGGTCAGTTGGTTTTAAGACGCATTCTTCCACATCGTGAGGAAGCGAAAGGAAAATTCGCTCCTAACTGGAAAGGACCATACATCATCAGGAAGATACTGGCCAAGAGGAGCATTATACTTGGGAGACATGGAAGGAAAAGATCCTGAAACGGCTGTGAATGCAGATGCTGTGAAAAGGTATTATGTTTGAACTTGCTTCAATGAGGTCCTCACAAATCGAAATGATTGAAGGCTTTTATTCCCGCTACCCAAACACTACCAACCCTTTTGTAAACCCTTTGAGCCGGCTACCTTAAAAAAAAAAAAAAAAAAAAAAAAAAAAAAAAAAAAAAAAAAAAAAAAAAAAAAAAAAAAACAAAACAAAACAAAAACAAAGTTCCTGAACTACGTTCTGACTTGATTCCGAAAGGATACGTAGGCAACCTCTCCCTGAGGTTCAGTCACACCAAATCAAAAATCCCGGTTTCCCCAAAAATGAAACTGGGGCAGATGATATTTTTGATTCGGTTTAAGATCCGTCAAGATGATTCCAAAGTTGTAATTTTGTTTACAATTCTTGTTACCCGAACCAAGTACAATTCCTTCAAGATCGATTGGAAGTTGTGAGAACATCATTGTTGCGATCCGAGGTTCCTGGAATGAAAAGAAATAAAATGAGAGAGTCTTATTGGTGAAAACCTTCGGGCACCATAAGACGATGGAAGTAGAGAAATACAAAATGAGAGAGCCTATTGGTAAAAACTCGCAAAGAGTGCTATCTGGCGATGGTAAGAAGAGAAATGAGAGAGGTCGATTGGCGAAAACCCGCAAAGGGCGCTATCAACCGAAAAGTTTGTTTCACCACGAGAGGTCCTGGCACGGCTCCTTAGCTCGGAAATATAGACCCGTTTTGGTTCATAAGAAAATGGGAGTTTTGTGACGATCAAGCATCTAGTCCGAGGAGCATGTCATGTTGGTTAAAGTCAGCATATACCTCAGATAAGTCCTTCTTTTCTCCCTCGAAAGGGACTCCTTTATCTTTGATACGTTTTTCCATTCTTTGATTCATTCTTCTTCTTTGAATCCCTTTCGGTTTAATTTTAATTCTGAAACTACTACAAAGGAAGGTGACGGGACCGGTTTTACAGGACTCCGCCTGGTAAAGAAGAAAAGAAAAACAGCCTCAGTGGTGTATTGTTACAATCCACGATTGGATCGTAATGATCGATTGTTTCCAAAAGAAAAGAGTTTTAGAAAGGAAACGGAAATCAAAGGTTAAGGTCTTGAAAGAGACAGAATAAGGCAGAAGGATAGAACCTACACGGAAAATCCCCATGGAATTCCGGGAATGAACCCGGTCAGTTCGAAAGGAAGTCATCCCAAAGACAATTGGTAGCAAACTTCTCAATGGAAACGGGGAAACGATCAAGCCATGAAGATAACCAAGGCCGCAAAGCCAACCACTTTTTCAACTGATAAAATGTTCTTTGTTGAAAGCAGGTCTGTTTAATTGTGCAAGAAGAAAGTACAACTCGAACAAGTGAAATACGCAAGCTTTGAAATGGCTTTGGAACAAGGAAAACACATAAAAAGGTAAGTTTCTTTTTAGAGGTTTATCCTATGCATTTGTTAAAAAAGAACGCCTAAAAGAAGGCCAAAAAAAAAATGAAAGAAAAGAAAATGAAAACTCCGAAAAAGAGAATCAAATCATATCGGTCCATTAACTTTGAATTCCAAAATTATTACAAAGGAAGGTGACAGGACCGATTATATAGAATTTCGTCTGGTAAAGAAGAAAAACCCAACCTCAGTGGTGTATTGATACAATCCCCAATTAATCATGATGATCGATTGTTTCCAAAGGAACTGATGTTAGGAAGAAAAGGGAAATCAAAGGCTAAGGACTTAGAAGAAACGGAACGAGGCAGAAAGACAGAACCCACACAGAAAAGTCCTTATGAAATCCTGAGGATGAACCCGGTCGGTTTGAAAAGAAGTCACCCCTAAAGACAATTGGCAGCAAAGTTCTCAATAGAAATGGGGCAAAGATCAAGCAATGAAGATAATCAAGGCCACAAAGTCAACACTTTTTCAACTAACAAAATGTTCTTTGTTGAAAGCAAGTCTATTTAATTGTGCAAGTAGAAGGTACAGCCTAAAGAAGTGAAGTACGCGAGCATTGAAATGGCTTTAAAACAAGGAAAACGCCTAAAAGGGAAGTTTCTTTTTAAAAAAAGCTTTATTTTTACGCATTTTGTTGATGGGTAAAAGGGAAAATGCCTAAAAGAATACCCAAAAGGAAGAAGAAAGGAAAAGAAAATGAAAACTCCGAAAGAGAATCCAATCATGTTAGTCCAATATCTGTTTAAACCCCGGTCAGAAAACCGAGGGTCTTCCGGCCAGAAAGCCGTGAAACATTGTTTTTGAATTCCGCCTAGAAAGCTGTGAAAATTTTCATTCAGAATCCCGGTCAGAAAACCGAGGATCTCCCAGTAAGAAAACTGCGGAGCCATTTCTTAAAACCCTGGTCAGAAAACCGAGGGTGTTCCGGCCAGAAAGCCGTTGAAATAATGTTTTTGAATTCCGACCAGAAAGCCGTGAAACTTTTCCTTTCAAAATCCCGGTCAGAAAACCGAGGATCTCCCAGTCAGAAGACTGTGGAGCCATTTCTTTTTAACCCCGGCCAAAAAACCTAGGGTCTTCCGGCCAGAAAGCCGTGAGACGTTTTTGAATTCCGGCCAGAAAGCCGTGAAAACTTTCTTTCAAAATCCTGGTCAGAAAACCAAGGATCTCCCAGTCAGAAAGTTGTGGAGCCATTTCTTAAAACCCCGGAGGGCCTTCCGGCCAGAAAGCCGTGAAACATTGCTTTTAAATTCCGGCCAAAAAGCCATGAAAACTTTATTTCAAAATCCCGGTCAGAAAACCGAGGATCTCCCGATCAGAAAACTGCGGAGCCGTTTCTTTCGATATCCCGGTCAGAAAACTGAAGATCTCCCAGGCCAAAATCGTTAGATATTGTTTGAATTCCGGCCAGAAAGCCGTGAAACCTTTCTACAAAATCCCGGCTAGAAAGCGGTTGAACGTTTGTGAAACCATGATTTCTTACCCAGTACCAAAGAGTCTTTTAATCACTTTTTTGTGTCACAACTAACTCACGAAATTTTCCTAGCAAAACTGGGGCAGAAAATTTCGTTCGTTTGTTTGTTTTGTTGTCTAAATAGGTTTGACCTCGGGATGCAAGGATCGAGATAACCTACAAATGGAACATCAATCCAGAGTGAAGAAAAGAAGAAAAGAACCGAGAGAAAAGATTTTCAAACGTTGGAGTAAACAAAGGCGCGGATTGCACAAGAAGATGATTGAAGTAACAAGCTCCGCCGACTCCGTTTCACTCAATGTTACAGAAATAAACGAGCACGTACAGCTTGTGGAGCATCAAGATTCAGATCGAGGTCTACAGCAAATCAGCTAAGATTCAAGATCAAGTTTTCAAGAGAATCATAGATAGGAATCTTGTAACTCGTAGTTTGATAGCATAGCTAGTTCAGCTTTAATTTCTTTTGGTGTAATAAGGAGATCAGTAAGCAGTAAGCAGCAACATGCAGCAACGATAGCAACAGTAACAGCAAAGTGTCAGTCCACGGTAGTCCCAGCTACCAAAACTTCCCGAACTACATTGACCTGATTCCTGTTTAGCCCAGGATATGTAGGAAGCCTCCCGAAGCAAAGGCTCGGTCAAACTTTTTCAAAATGCTTCCCACGGAGTATTCAAACGGGCAAAAATCGCTCGTATTTGCTCATTTATCTTTGCACGAAAAACTCTTCGTAGTTTTCGCGCAAAGAGGGGCAGCTGTGAGCACGTGATTTTTGCCTAACATGAATTACTCCCACAAAATCAAAACAAAAATCGTCTATTTTTTACGATGTGTATTTTTGTTGAATTTTCGTGTTATTTCTGGTAATTGTTTGCATTTGTATATGCATGATTATATGTGTTTAAATTAATAAAAAATACAAAAATAGGTCATATTTACATTTTTGATCTAACTTTGCAATTAGGGGTAGTTTAAGTTTATTTTTGCAAAATAAAATCACAAAAATATGTATTTTTTGCTTTTCTAGTATTTAAATGCCTAATTGTGTGATTTATATTTAATTGATGTTTAAATTGAGTGTGTTATTTGTTCATATAACCTAATTAGTATTTCTTATAATTTAATTGACTTTGTAGTGTAATTAGAATTTTTTTTGTTGTTTTAATAAATTGAGAATTAAAATTAAAAAGAGAAGAGAAAAGGAAATAATTAGGAGTACAAATTCGGATTGGGCCACACAATCAAAACCAAGACCAGGCCCAATACAATTATACCCCAACCTTATCTGCCCCAGCCCATTCCATTCGATCCAATTGATCCCAGTCGTTGGATTTGTTTAATCTAACGGCTGAGATTAATTCTCCATTTTAACTTACCAAACAACCCCCCAAACCCTTCTCTCAATTCAATTATCACCTTACCCTATTCAGAGAAGCAGCCGCCGCCCCTCCTTCTCTTCTTCTTCAACGCCTCCACCGTCCCCGCCGTGCGCCGCCGGCCGGAAATCACCTCCGCCGGCGGTTGCACTCCAAATCACCCCCAAATTTACACCACACACTCATCTCAACCTCCCCATCCCAACCCCATACACGGTTTGGCTCGAATCACCCTGAGTTTCCTCGAATCTTCGTTTGAAGATTCGAGCAAAACTCGAATCTACCCCAACCGGCCCCAAACTCACACCATAGCATCCCCTAGCCTCGCTCACACCCCAACCACCGCTATTTCCGTTCGAATCTGGCCGGAAGTCGTCGAGCCCCAAAACCAAAGTTCAAGAACCCTAGATTTGAATTAGGGATTTTTCGTTCGAATTCAAAGGGGAATTGAGGTCTAATAGACCTTAATTGGATTGTTTTCATTTGAAAACACTTCAATTAAGGTCCTTTCGACCTCGAATGAACAAGACCCGAGGCTGCCGATTTCCATTTTTCTTTTGTTTCAAGGTATTTCCTTTTTCTTCTCTATTTTTGTTTAATTATACTCGTCGTTTAGTTAGTCTTCGTTTGTTATTGATTATTGTTGTGATTTCATCAAACTCTCGGTTTTCTTCTTCATCTCTTGGGACCTTTTATTTGGTCGACTTGATTGTTTGTTATTCTTCGTTGTTTAACGAGTGATTGTGAATCGAATTCGATTCGTCGTTAATATCGTTAAGTTGTTTGATATTGAATTTATACATGCTGTCCGAAATTGTTAGTCACTGCTTTGTCGGATTTGTTTGTCGATTACGCATATCGTAATCGGCTAATCGAATAATATAGAATGTGTGTTCGCGTCGATTAGCGTCGTCGATTAGTTAGCTTCATTTTTTCTCTTTTCCTCTGCTTTGGCCGAAACACTGTCAGTGAATTGTCGAGTCTAAAATTTTGCTTTGTCTATTTGATTACCAATGTTGTTGAATACAGGTTCGCGTCGATTAGCGTCGTCGAACATTTAGTTTCGTATTTGCTTCATTTCTCTTCTTCTTCTCTCGGCTTTAAGTGTTGAAGAATGAAAAAATTTGTTCATCGATTGTGTGTTATTGATTGTTGTTTGTTGTAATCGGCTAATCAAATGTTGTCGATTAGGTTCGTAGTTTCGTTTGTTAGAACACTAGAGCTACAAATCCGGCATTGGCCGAGATTCATTGATTCACTGTTGAATTGAATTAAATTGTTTGGTTGATTTTAGTTTATGAGTTAACTGCTGATAGTTGTCTTAGTCTAGAGTTTGAAAGCCAACAGCTAGGCAACTAAGAGTGCAATGCAACAACAACAACAACAACAACAACCCAGTATAATCCCACTTAGTGGGGTGGGGAGGGTAGTATGTACGCAGACCTTACCCCTACCCTGGGGTAGAGAGGCTGTTTCCAAATAGACCCCCAGCATCCTTCCTCCAAGAACTTCCCACCTTGCTCTTGGGGAGACTCGAACTCACAACCTCTCGGTTGGAAGTGGGGGTTGCTTACCATCAGAGCAACCCCTCTTGTCCAACTAAGAGTGCAATGCACATGGTTTAAAGTGAATTTGGTTGTAAAGCAAGATAGGCATTATGTTGAACTTCAGATTAATATTTCTAAGAGGGAAAGGTCTGGCTTGGGATGTTTTAAAATAAAATTGGCAGTCTTTTATGCTGGATAGGGGCTGAACATGGAAAAAATTAGTTTCTTATTTTGGTTTAGTGCATCAAAAGTTGAAAAGTGCAAAAAAGAGGGAATAACATAGCTGGATAGTATTAAAACACTTAAAAATAAAGCTGAAAAGGTATCATTTGAGGGCTATAAAACAGTGAAGACACCAACAGAGAGAAAGGACTGGTTTTTAGAAGCAGAAAACACACAGAAAAGAGACGGATACAGTGAACACACACACACATACAGTGAATACTTTCTGGAATTCACACATACAGGCACACACTCAGAACAGAAAACTGTTTTCACATACACACTGTTTTCACATTCTTCTCTGTTTTCACAGTGTGTGTATTAGAAGAATATATCCCTGTTTTCACACACACACACCTACAGTGTTCTCTTTCGAATTTTGAGTGTTCAATTCTTCGGAGATCATTCGTTTGTTTCTGTTTGGTTCACCAATTGATCTTGGGTCGTTGCTTGGATTCTGTTCCTGTCTAAGTTTGAGGTCTTTGAGTTGTACTGGAGTTTCAAGTGTTACTGCTGTTGCTTGTTTGTTGCTGCCAACTGTTGTTTTCTTCACTTGCTGTTGCTGACCTTTTCTTTCGCTCTATTTCAATTCAAATCCCAGGTATTTCATCCTTTATAATGCTTTGAAGTTTTTCGCTCGATGTACTTGAATCATTTCGGAATCAACTGAAGAAACTACTGTTATCATTTTAAATTTCCTTCTGTATCGCATCTTTGTTTAATCAGTTACTGCAGTCATAGATTTTCGGAATACATCAAGTCACCATTAGAAATTCCGGAGTTTTGTTTTAGTAATTAGATTAAAGGGACTTTGGGTTATTGGTTAGTAATTTTTAGAACCGGATTCAATTTTGTGATATACATTGTTAGTTGTATAATGTATTTGTACGGATTAAGATTTCCCTTGATATGTTAAATTGGTAATTTGTTAAAGTCAATCAATTTAAGCATGTTTAAGTTATTAATCTGGTTGATGTTAATTATTAATGCAAGGTATTTTGAATCATTTTTGAATTTCTTCACTCGATTTTCTCTTGAAATCTGTTTATACTTAAGTAGACAAGATAAGTTAGCCCGGGTTTTAGATGCTAATGTTAGATCGATTTTAATCGCATAGTCTCGCTTTCGCTAATTAACATCGGATTAAGGATAGTAAACGATCTTACTTTTTAATAATTGGATCAAGGTGAATTATTTCTATTTTCGTATATTTTGATCAATTTTCCGTTAGCTTATATCTTGTCATTCAATCTCCGGCCATAAATCAAAGCTAGGAAATAATATATCATTTGGTATGATTCTTTAATCGGAAATAATTTTAAGGGATACACTATTAAGTAAATTGATTTTTTTTGGGGTTAGTTTTATGATGGTTTTAATCGGCATAGTTTCAAATAAATAATCCGGATACTTTTTTTTATATTCACCTATCTATCAAAAAGTCCGAGTCTATGTTGCAATTAGTCTTTTCTTTTTGCATGGTTTCAAATTAATATAGCGGTTTAAAAGATTTAATTGGAGCATATAATTTGTAAACATGTATAAAATCAGGTATTTTAGCCAATTATAATAATTGAAGCGACCGTGCTAGAACCACGGGATCCGGGGGTGCCTAACACCTTCCCTCGGGTCAACAGAATTCCTTACTTAGAATTTCTGGTTCGCAGACTTCATTTGGAAAGTCGAAATTTCCTCGATTCGGGATTTAAATAAATCGGTGACTTGGGACACCTTAATTTATTCCAAGTGGCGACTCTGAAATAAATAAAATAATCCCGTTTCGAATATTGTCACTTAAATTGGAAAAACTCCCTTGTACGTTTATCCTTCGGGGTAGGCGCGCCAAAAGGAGGTGTGACAAACTCAATGCCAAATGATCCACCACACTCTCCATATGTACCAGCCTATCACAACTTTTCCAGTCACCCGAGTAGTTCCATCACTCGTCCTCCAGTTATTTTTTCCCAATGCTACTCCGGTCCCCAACACCACTACTCTCCCCGGGATCCCCAAAATCATTATTTGGCATTGGGAAAAAAATGAGGAATTGGGAAAGATGCTCGACCCTTATGGAGAGTGTGGTGGATCATTTGGCATTGGGTTCAGTGTACGGGTAAGGATAGAGTCTAGGAAGCTAGGTGGTGGCGGGGGTGGTGCTTTCCCATCCATCCACGCCCGATACTTGTCAGCCACATGTTGTCTCAGTATTTTGACTTCTTCTGCCAACCTATTGTTCCGTTCAACCAGCTGTGCTCGAGCATCGGTATCAACCCACTTAGTTTTGAAGTTTTCTGCCATTAAGATTTCATAGTTTTCACTGATTTCTCAAAGAATTGTACCCGGCTTCTATACAACATGTTGGTTGCTTTACATGATTTCCTACTGCTCAGCTTTTATTTGTCTTTATTACACACTGAGTTGGAGTACCCACTTTACTCCCTACACCTCACGTGCAGTTGCAGGTATTTATTCACCCGATAGCGGGTATTGGCTGCATGGAGGCAGAGTTGTAGAGGTTTTAGCAAGGTGACTGCGAGCGTCGTAGCACCACTATCTTTCTATGTTATTACTATTCCTGTTCAGTGTATTTCTAGACTTGTGAAGTGGAATTACATTCTTATAAATACTCGTGACTTGTGACACCCCGATTAGGGTTGTGTTGGGTTGTAATTTGGTTAATTAATATCACTAAGCCATATTTTTTATGTTCACTTATGCTTAACGATTTTGAAAGAGGCGGGTTAGTTGGCTGGCCTTGTCATCACGAGAGACGCCATCACGACCAGTGCGGGGTTTGGGTCGTGACAAACGATCACCTCGAATCCAACACACCACTCTGGTGACATGACACATCAATACCGGTTTAATCCACAACTTGCATAATTCACGCACCAATAAGAAACTGTCTGAATATACTTAAATCATGAGTTCATAAACCTATTTGAATTTTTCTTCTCTTTTCACTTTAATTTAGAGGATTATTATTATATTTTAACGCGATTTAGATTTACGAATCCTGAAAGAATGTTTCTTCGATATTGGATGTTAAGTAAAGGTGTTTATAGCTGGGAGGTCAGCAATCTGTATAAAAGTTACAGTATCGATAAGAGCTATGCTGGTGTACTCAAGCTGGGACTAAATTTACTTTATTTATAATCCATTATATAGTGCAGGATGTCAAATTAATACTGATGAAGAATCAAAATACTTGCAAGCCTGATTTTTTTTAAAAGAAAGCACCAAAACCTTTTGTTCTCAATATTTAGCCAAACTTGTTTTCTGGTTGGTATTATTGTTGAAATAACGGAGCAGCTAAAAATGATTTGGCAAATGGGAAAGGTGTTTACTACAAAACTCCATGCCATCTTGCAATATAATTCTAGTTTTGGCAATTGCTTGCATATCAGACAAGTGTTGTACTGAGAACATTGGTTGGTCTGCAGCCAGCTTACTAAATAGTCATTAACATTATTTCTATCAAGAATCAATTTGTTTGGTTGTTTAAAAAATGCCAAGAAAAACTATTTATGCAATTTCCAATTCAGAAACTTTCCACTCCATTCAATACACAAAGGGAAGGAGATATGTCTTAATCCTATCTTTCTTTCTTTTCAAGAAAAGAGGTTATAATCTCTAAAAGATGTCACAAACAAAAACTAGATTTAGCCATATATGAAGAAATAGGAAGAGTTTCTTTGAGATTGTACTGCAGAACATCCATTCTTATAAAGATACTTTCAAGTGTTCCAACAGTTGTGTCCTTCCTTTTGCTTAAAAAATATTTAAAACTCAGATCTACTTCTGAGTGATACCTATTTTATTGGTGTTCATGGCTGCAAATTCTTCATCTCAATACAATTTTCAAAGTCTTGTTATGTTGCTTCACCATGGTACATGGTCTCCATGGTTTAGTTCCAGCTATGAGGATCGGTTATGGTGGTTCAATAACTCCAAAGTTGTGATTTATCAGTTCTATAGAATACCCAAGACGGATCACTAATTAATTCCTCTACTCATTTTTTTGTTCCAAAAATATTATCAGCACCTTTTATTACCTTGTATCAAGAACATTGAATAGCTCCCTGAATGTTTTTATTATCATAGTGATTTTAGATTGCAGGCCTATTTTGTTTTCTCCTAATTTTATAACAGTTTACTTTCTTTTCTATATTTTCAGTTAAAGATGTTCATTGATAGCAACTTACTGAATTGTTAATCCTTATTATTCCTAGAAATGGCCAGCTCAATCCTACTTCACGACCGTCACTGCTACTGAATTTGTCAATTTTGGTTCTTCATTTTGTGACTTTTAAGTAGTAAGTATAGTTATTGTTCCTTAATTTTTTTGTATCAGGATTGTATACCAAAGTTTGTGCTGATATATATAGAGGCTACTGAGCTAACACTTTTTGTAAGCCTTTTGCTTAGATGCTTAGGTCTCTTTTCAAGTTTAGTGCATAATATCTTTTTTTGGGATGAGAGATTTTGAAGTAGTTAAAAATAATATCACTTTGTCATAAATATGGGATCTTAAGCCTAATATAGTGAAGAAGTCTGAAATAACTCATGCATATCAGAGTAATATATACATTAAAAAGGATTTTATTACTTATGCAAAAACACTTATTCCGTAATGAAGGAATAATTAGGTGTCCGTGTGCTAAGTGCAATTGTATAAAATTGTTGATACCTGAGGATGTTAAAGTTAATCTTTATTTGTTGGTAACACTCAGTTGTTATCAACTTGAATAAGTTATCTAATTGCTAAATTGTTGGCAAAGAACATAAGGTCTACTACAAAATTCTAATTCTTGTGTTCTTGTTACCTCTTTTGCTAATTTTGCTGAATAAACTACTACCACATTGTTGGAAAGTTTTGCAAAAAATAGATATGAGTAGTTATTAGCGGAGGTGGATCCAAAATTTCCGGAGGATAGGTTCACTATTACTTTTAAAAAAAAATTAAACCAAAAGGTTGGCAAGGGATTTGATTCCCTAACCTTAGGCTATTGGAAATAGAAGACCAAATAGTGCACCACTTGGTCTCTTTTGATCATCTATTCTAAATTATGTATATCATATCTATACTTTAACCCGAATATCACGGGTTCACGTGAACCGTGTAAAACATGGTAAATCCGCCCCTGATGATTAGTTCTCTCTGTTTTTATGGTAAGTTCAAGAAGTTGACTTGTCTTGTGTGGAGTATGTACAAAGCAGAACGCAGAGTGAACTTTTAAAATAGCAGAAAAGATCTTCCTCTTCCTGTAAGGTTCTAAATAGGATAGCACTGGATCATGCTTCTGCCTAATGTTACTGTATGCCCTGAAGATTAATCTAAAGAAAATAGTAAAATAGAAAAAGACAACATTATTATCAAAGAAATACCTTTTTTCTCCTTTCTGGTCAGTCATCACAGACACATTCAAACATATGTTGTAATTGCTACAGGTGTTTTGATTCAATATGTTTACTATAGCTTTTGGGTACTTCTCTGTATTGTAGTTACAGAGATGAATACCACATTATAATCTTAGATAATTGTAAGCAAAAAATTCGTAAATTCAGCAGATTGATATGAAAAGGATATTGGGGTTCATTGTGCCTTAAGTAGTAGCACTAGAAAATATTTAGGATATTGCATTAGAAAATCGTCTCCTTGGATCAAATATTTCCTCTGTTGTAGGATAAAGTGGTAGTTACTGCTGAAATCTAATTTCTCTATTTCGAACAAAATTCCGTGTATTGGTTGATGAAGTTAAAGGAAACCTTTCTAAATACAGCGAATTTGTACTTTTGTAGTACACCAATACATGACCAGAATTTAGTGACTGCACTTTTTCGTTTTGATAATAGGCTAAGTCTAGGTGATTTTGTGATTGTTTATACTCTCGCTTGATTATGTTTCAATGTTATAATATGGTTAAATGATGAAAAATGAACTCTAATTATGAATTTTACACATTGCAGGATGCGCCTATAAGGTGGCTTAAAGTTGTGATTGGAGCTACATTAGACTAAGGAAGACCCCTCGAAGCTGAGTGCGTGCAAGGATGAAACAAAAAATCGAAGAAATAATGGTCCAGACTAGCACGAGCTCTAGCACAAAGTCGCATTAGTCTAAAAGCTGGAGGCAGAATGTCAGGAAACTAGCGCAAACTCTAGCACGAGCACTAGCGCGTCCCGAAAAGAGTCTTTTAGGGGTAAAATTGGAAATTTGGAGGAAATTTCACTTAACTTATATAAAGTCAAGCTCGCCCACAGAATCAAATATCAAGGTTTTCATAATTTAGTGCAAGAAACATAGAGGCAAGAGGCAAGGAGGAAAATTCAACATCAAGTTCTTCTTTTCTTCTTCTTGTTTTTACGTTTTGAATGAAATAAAACATTATTGAGATGAACACTGCTATGAGTAGTTAAAACCCATTGTTCTAGGGTCATGGGTAAAATAGGATTGTTGTTGTTCGTAGTTTAATTTAACGAAGTGATTTTATCATATTGGGTTATTTATCTAATTATGTTCTAAATTGTTTTGCTAAGTAGGTAACAATAAAATACTATCTACGAATCTAGAGTTGAGCTCGAAAGTGGGAACTTTGGATTGCATATAGAATTAAATAGAGCAAGTTCTTGAACCCGGGCATTGCGGAACGAATTCACAATTATGATAGATATATACCTAAGTATCTTATTTGGTTGAAATACAGAAACTATAAACACATGCTTGTTAATCGTAATTCCATAGACATATAGGCATTGAGTTAATTTGAATAGGCGAGTAAGGAGTCGAAAGATCCTTTTGAGGATTATCAACCCTGTCAATCAATAACCCAGAATAATCAATTAGTTATTTTAAGCCAAGCACGCAACATGATTGCTACCTAACCAGTGACCCTAGAATATCTCCCTCTATTGATTGTTAATCGATATTATTGTTTGTTTGGTTGTTTATTTTAGTTATTTTAGTAATTGATATTTTTAGGTAGTAAATTAGAGACAACTATATTTTTTGAAAAATTTCTTGGACCAATAAGTTAATTAAGTTGAATCAGTCAAAAGTTAATTATAAGTCTTCGTGGGAACGATACTCTACTCACTACTTTATTACTTGACAATCACGTGCACTTGCGTGAGTGTTTTGATTGCAATAAGTTTTTGGTGCCGTTGCCGGGAACTTAGAAATTTGCTACTTGACTGAGTTAAGATTTTATTGATTATTTGTTCAAGCTTTAATTTTTAGTTTACCTAGTTTGTGTGAAAACATGCTTTTCTTCTAAATGTGAAGGAGTCGAAGCGCAAACAATCTACTTCCCCGTGATCCTGAAATTGAAAGAACACTTCACAGAGTGAGGAAACAAGTAGACACAAGAACCAGAATTGAAGGAGAGTTGGATCTAGTAGTCCAACCACAACCAATAGAGATGGCAGGGAATGAGGAATGTGCGGTGATTGAAGCTGCATGGCCTAGTCTTGCTAATATGACTCAGGCTATTGTGAAGCCTGATATCACCAGGCACTTTTAACTCAAATAGTATATGGTGCAGCTCATCCGCTCCACAGGGAAATATGTGGGTCTATCTTATGAAGATTCGTGGAGGCATATTCAGAATTTCTTGGAAATTACGGACACTTACAATTATCCGAATATTTTCAAGCACTATGTCAGGCTGACATTCTTTCCCTTTTTACTGCTTTGGATGCTAAGGAGTGGTTGCAGAAGGAGCCCGCAAACTCAATACGCACTTGGGTTATCTAGCAAGGAAATTCTTAATCAAGTTTTTCCCCACTAAGAAAAGAAAAGTATTAACGAGTCAAATTCTTGGGTTCGAACAATGAGATGGCGAGACACTTCGTCAAGCATGGTAAAGGTACACGAAGATGCTCAGAGACTATCCACATCATTGCCAAACTGACAAGGTATTGGGTCACACTTTTGTGGACGGGTTAGATGATGCATCAAAGATGAATCTTGATTCAGCTTGTGGGGATAGTTGCATGGCCAAACCGTACAGTGAAATCCAAACCTTGCTAAATAACTTCATTGATAACGATCATAATTGGCATGGTGAGGGTGATTCACAAAAGGCAATTAAGCAGAAAGCAGCTGGAGTACATGAGATCGACAATTTGACAGCCATAAGAACCGATATTACAAAGTTGGCTAATTAAATGACTAGGATGACAATGTAGCAACCACAACCAATGAAATATATACAACAAATTGCTATTTGCTGTAATTATGTGGTGACAATCATATGAGCGACATGTGCCCTACGAATCTTGAATCCATATACTATGTGGGGCACCCGAACAGAGATCCACCGAATTAGCATGCACAATACGGGAATTCTTATAATTCAAATCGGAAGAATCATCCTAACTTCTCATGGGGTGGAAATTAGTAGAATCGGAATCACTATAGACCCCAAGGGAATTTCAATCCTCCTCAGAAGCCACCCAAACAAATGAAAGAGAGTACAAATGATTTGCTAAAGAAGTTGTTGCTTGACAATCAGCAACGCATAACTGGTTTTAGAAATCTTCAAAGGCAGATGGGGCAGTTGGCAATGAATCAGAACACCAGACCTGCAGGCGCTCCCCCCAGTGAGACAGAAAAGAATCATCAAGTGAATGCAGTTACACTCAGAAACGGGAGAGAGCCGAAGGAAGTGCCAAAGAAAAGAAAAGATAAAGCCACACGCGAGGGGGAGTTGATACCTAAAGAAACTCATGATCGAAGAATATTGATGCAATTCTAGAGCCAGTGGAGGCTACAAGGCCACCAGCACCTTTCCCCCATAGATTGCAGAAAAAGAATGATGATCGCATGTTAGGCAAATTTCTCTCCATATTGAGCCAAGTTCAATTAAATATTTCACTTGTTGATGTACTGCGTGAAATTCCAAAGTATGTTAAGTACATAAAGGATATAGGGGCTCACAAGAGAAGAATGAATTATCTCCGCAGGTAGGACGTCAATGTCTTTCTTCGACTTATTGTAGACACGTAATTTTTTACCATACCCGAAATTTCACCCGTTTTAGCGTAGAATATTTAATTTAGGTGTCATATAGTTATTTACACTAATTTTAACTCTTTTACATTATTTTTATCATAAAATTGAAAAAATACAAAAATTAGTTTCATATTATATATATATAATTTAGTTTAATTAATTAAATTAATTTTTTTTTTGCATTACGTAATATATTTATCTTATATTAAAAGTAATTTAATTAAGGTTTGGGTATTTGTTTTTAACCCAATGTTAAGGCCCAAAATAAAGAAGCCCACACAACCTAAAACCCATAACCCTTCTCTTCTTGAATAATCTAAAAAAGGAACAAAGAAAAAAAAAACCTAGACAGCAAGAAAGCTACAGCCGCCCACCCCAAACATACCTTTCTCCTTCATAACCCTTAAGCACACAAAAAAACCTAGAGAGAAAAAAGGAGAGCCGCCAGCCTCTATCTCCAAGGCCAGCGGCCAGCCCTAGCAGCCGGCAAAAACAAACCAGCCGCCACCGCCTTTGCTCAACTTCCAGCGACCACTCCATCTCCACCAGAGACAACAACAAGCAGAACTCTAGAGCAGCCCTTCATCGGCGATCTCCAAAACATCATCAGCTGCCACCCTAACACGACCCTAACGGCCAGAGCAGTAGACTCGCTGTCTCCATCCCGCCGACTCGCCGTCTTGCCTCATCTACTCCTAGCCGCAACCAGAGCTGCCGCCGGTCAGCCCTAGAACCAAAGAGAGACGACTCCCTCTTCTCACTGCCGTCTCGCAGTAGCCGCCATTGCCAACCAAAAACGATCCCCATCGACACATCTTCTTCTTCTCGAGGCAGCCATGAAAGGACCTTAAGGGAACACCATCCTATCGCCTTCATCTTCATCTTCAAAGGACCAGCGACACAAATTTTAGTTCTTCTCAGTTTGAAATTGAGACTTCAAATTCGAAATACAAAAGAAAAATAATTTCAGTTTCTGCTTTCGATTTTCGCTCATGGATTTTGTTTGAAGTTCTGTGGGAATACCCTGGTTCAGCCGAGGTTCGTGGTTCCGTTTCGAGTTCATCGTTCCAGCCCTATTTCGCAATTTTGCTCGGATATTTGTAAGCTCAGATTTATTACTGAAGTCCATTTCTATTCTTTCATACGTGCTTTGTTCTTTGACTGATCTTGTTTCTGATTTTTGATTGTTTGATGCCTTGCTTCATTATCTTAATTCGTTTCAATGATTTACTGTATTATGTGGTATTGTAGTCAAATTTTTAGGATCCAATTTCTTTAAATCTGAAAGTACTACTGTGTTTAAAAATGGACAGTTGTTATTTGATTGCAAGTTTGGATGAATACTGGAATCGTTAGGAAGATGATTGAAATGAATCAAATTAATTGAAATACAAAGAACAATTGATGGCCTCGTGTTGCAGTTTCGTTTTATTTTATTTAATTAAGAATCGCTAGTATCATGTTTAGGCCGGCCACACTTAGATAGGCAAACTTTAGGATTTTTGTTAGTTTCAAGGTGAGAGGTCGTTCCCTTAGTTAAATTTATCCGGGGAATGCCTCGAAGGATTTGTATATATTTTATCCGGGGTATGCCCCGAGGTATTTGTATTTGGAGGCAAAAAATAGAACTCATAGTATTTTATTTTCCTTTTTCTTAGGTGGGGACGACTTCATACCTCGTGTGTGTTTACTTTGCTTTTTCGTGTTGTTTTTACCTCAATTGAATATTTTAAAGACAACTTGATCGAGTGCGCAACCGTGACCTTCACGGGACTTGGGGAATGCCTAACACCTTCTCCCCGAGTCAAATGAACCCCCTTACCCGAATCTCTGGTGCAGACTTAGTTTTGAAGTCTAAAGTGTTTTAAAGGAAAATTATTTTAAAAACGGTGGCCTGGCACACCGAAATCAATGTCAGGTGGCGACTCTGAGTTAATTCCTTTTAAATACACATTTTTGTCACTTTCAAAATTGAAAAACCCTTTTCAAGCTTTTTATTAAATTCTTTTTATTAATTTAGGAGGGTTTAGTGGAAAGGTTTGGTTTTGGTAATAAAAAAAGGGATGTGACACTTATGAGCCTTACCATTTTTGGGCTTTGGGTCCTCGGAGGTCGAGACCCTTTTTCTCTTTTTATCCTTCACCGGTTTCGGGGCTGGGTGCGACACCTCTTTCTCCCTAGGTGGGGGCCTCATGACATCACTTTCTTCAAAGCCTGTATGAAAGGTAATCAAGTGAGTATGAAAAGAAAGATTTTAGAGAAGATCATCAAATGCGTGAAAATGGGGCTTACCATAATTTTTGGCCTCCCATCGGCCCCTTGCCAAATCGCGCCACGAGCGCTCAGCATACAAAGAAGTCAAAGCCAGTTTCTAAACCCAGCCCTCGAGGTTAGGAATTGCACTGGGCATCCAAGAAATCGCTACATCATATAAAGGGATGTCGATGAGAAGAAGCAAAGGAATATTCTCGGTCGGGATTAGGCCGGAAGTCTTTTCTCAGACGAACCGGCACATCCATCCTCGATCTTTGTCCTCATATGTACTCGAGAACAACACCTTGGTAGCCCGATGCTGAAGCCTTATTAACCCACCTCGATAGAGACGGGGGCTGTACAACCTGATAAGATGGTCGAGGGTGAAAGATATACCTTCGACTTTGCTCGCGAATAATCAGAGCACAATGACAATCTGCCAAAAAGTGAGATGGATTTGGCCTAGGGTTATTTGATATTAGCGGCAAAATTCGATAATGATGGGATCAATAGGGTCTATCGTAAAAGGGTAAGTGTAAACACTTAGAAACCCTTTCATATGGGTAGTGATGTCTTCTTCAGGGGTCGGAATCAGCACCTCTTTATCTTCCAAATGGCAATATTTCTTCACTTTCTTAAGGTCACCCTCATTTATAGAGCATATATATCTCGACATTGACTCGTATCGACCAGGGACCGACAATGTTTTCTTCACTTTGAAGTCAGAAGTAAGTTCACGAAATTGCATCAAAAATCGGCCTCGTAGTGGA
The DNA here is from genome assembly GCA_032618575.1 of Nicotiana noctiflora. Taxonomy (NCBI): domain Eukaryota; kingdom Viridiplantae; phylum Streptophyta; class Magnoliopsida; order Solanales; family Solanaceae; genus Nicotiana; species Nicotiana noctiflora. Next base: position 121,194 of record JASVEL010008000.1, read on the forward strand.
TCAGACCAGAGTGCAAGGACAAGGTAACGAGTTCGAGAATCGAGGAGCCTGTCAAAATCGAGACCAAAAACAATCGAGATCAAATATGGAAGACTTCGAGCAAAGCGCAATAACGGAAAAGTGAGATATCCGTGACCGGTCGAAAATCACGATGAACATCGCGGAACATATCAAATCAAAGGCGATTGTTTAGCTAATCATGTGATTTAATTCCTTAATTGGATTGTACCATAGATAAGGATCCTCTGCTATATAAATAGGGTCATAATCATTTTGTAACCATCTTACACTCTGAGACATCAAAGCAATATAACGCCTTTTCTTTATTTCATATACTTGTTCATTTGCTTGTCATATTGTAAATGTTCTTGCACAAATGAGTTCGAGGATATTCTAGCTCGAGGGCTGAAATTCGTTCAAACATTGATTTGCTTTATATTATTGTTAATTCCTGTTATTGCTCTTTACCTTTAATGATGGGTATTAGGTGAAATCACGTATCCTTAAAATCACATTATAAGTTTAGTTGTTATCCAATTTTAAGGAAAAACAATACACAAATAAAGTAAGGAAATTATTTCAAGCATTGTTCACTTTATCTATTCTACTTTTTTAACATAAAGATTTCGATTAAGACATTAGAGGATGATCCCAGACCTCTTAATCACAATCAAATTGTCAATGGAGCATATAATGGACCACAAAAAGCATTCTCAACCTAAAGTTAGAGGATCCTTATCTATGGTACGCTAGTAGATGGACGCTATAGTCAAAGAAAAAAGAGAATCATGATTATTTAATTTCTGTTTACCTACTAGATGGTCAATAAGTATCTATTGGAGGAGACTTTAAAAAATATATTTGGAGTTTCAATACAACTTTCTGCCTTTAAGCTTGAAGTTGACGAAAAACAACCATTGAATTTTCATTGGATTATTGAGAAGAAAAGAAAAAAGTAGGCTAGGGAAAAAGAAAGTTGGAAAATGCTTTTTCTCGCTTCTGAAAAGTGGATTAGCTTTTTGGATGGCTGATAAATACAGATTGACTTGAGCTCTGAGCTAGGCAAATAGGGCGTCTATATATATATATATATATATATATATATATATAAGTTTATTCATGTGTTTACTTTTTTTTTTACTTGCTCGATGAAAATGTACGAGGATAAGTAGAGGCAGATCAAAAAAGTTTTGGAAAAAGATAATTATGCACCGACATGGTGCAGATGGAGTTTACTGAGGACATAACCCGTAATAGAAGGATATAGAGGTCGAGTATTAGGGTAAAAGGTTAATAGGTAGTTGAGTGATCCTCTTTGTCTTCCTCAGTCGATAACGTTGGTGTTAGTTTATCCTATGATTACCGTCACTACCTATCGTTTATTTGTTATTTTGGCTCCGGTTATATATCTTGTTGTTACAATTGTTATCATTTGTTGTGTTTCTTAGTCGGAGATCTATCAAAAATAATATATCTATCAAGAATCTGTTATTGTTATAAACTCTTATTACATACATCCAACTCTTTAAAACCCCACATGAAAATTCATAGAATTTGTTATTATTATGGTTAAACGCTAGAGACTACACATCCATGCTAGATATTTAGTTAAATGCATACCAATATGTATTGACAGTCAAAGTCCATGTAAGTTTGGCCAAGGCAAAAATGGACATTGGTCAAACACAATTTATATAAAAAAACACTAAGTACAAGTTTAAGTTAATATAATTATTAATTAATCACACTTCACACTTTGCAAATCCCTCGATTTTGTTGTGTAGTTTGACTGGGTGACATATGTCTGCGTCAAATACATAATCAACTTGTTTTTAAGACCTAATTTTACGTGATTAACAACTGTCATTGCCTGCAAATCCCAGAAAGTATTGATTTGGTAAATGCATAATCTTATATTGGGTCCGTAAATATCTTTTTAAATGCTTAATTAGTAATGCAGCCCATGTGACATCCATTAATATGAATTTGGCAGACAATGTTACCTTCCTATCTTTTTTTTTAATCTGTTATTTAATTAAAATTAAGATCGAGAGAACTAGTCCAATTTCGTTTGACTAACTAGAGAAATTTAAAAACAAATAAACGAGACACATATATTACTCATTCAGATTTCATTGATGGTGGAAGACTTAGGTTTTGCTGACATCTGAATAATCTTTTTTCATTCTATATTGAGTATAAATTTTCTTATCCTATGAGTTAATGGATAATAGATGTATCCCTCATTGATTGTACTCTTATTGGAGTTTATATAATGTTCTCAGCCGTTCTATTTATTTGGTTGGAATTTTGGATTATTTCACATGGTATTATATATAGTCAAACTTTCGTAAAATCATCTTCACAATAGTTGATTTATACCTGAGATAATTAGTTTATTGGGGTCTTATCACTTTTAATTTGTACCAGTAATTATTTATATTCAGTAGTCGAAAAAAGTGTATAAATTTTGCATATTATATATATATATATATATATATATATATATATATATATATATATATATATATATTCGACTATTAGGGAGAAACCGGCCATACAGTATTATTTTTCCTAATTTATTTAGTAAACTACTAATTACAACATTACGTATCCATTACTAGTTTGTACTCAAATAACGTCATTACATATCCATTATAAGTAACAAGTCAATTGCAAAGACTCCATCTAAGTGGATCATATCAGACCAAATTCAAGAATAAAACCTACCTCATCCTCTCTTATTTCCATTACTATTATTATCTTGATTTTTAATTGTAAAAATATCTACACAACAAGGTTTTTGTTGTTATGATACTTCTCAATCGGTCGTGTAATATGAGCATTATCTATCCTTGTATTTTTTATCTATTAAATTTAAACTATCATTTGTAAACGTCACTTTAATGACTATAAACTATACAAATCAATCGACTATATATAACCATTGTAGACGTATCCTAATGCTAAGGATCAGATTTGTTTTTTTGTGTTTGTTGCAATATAATAAGGACATTACGAGAAATATGAGCTATAAATGTCGTAAATGTGAAATAAATGTCAAAATTTACTTACCCACGTTTATTTTACACCTAGTTCAAATATCGTAAATTTTATTGTCGAATTCTTTTTAACATTTATATTATTATCTATAAAAAAATTTATGACATTTATTCACGACTTTTATGAAATATTGGACCAAATATAGATGGAGTGCTATTGAGATTCTTTTTATTTGATGGAGTTTATATTGAGTTGAATTCTGAGTAGGTTAACGAGCAGATGGACTCTGCTCCAGTGAAGTTTTCTCCTGTAACACTCAATATCGTTTTTTTTTTCTTTTGGTTTTCTAGTTGGTGCTCGATATTTATATCAGAGTCATGATTAGTCCGGGTTTGGGAAGGTATCGGTGGACGATGCACTTATTAGATGAAGGAAATACGGACATCGTGTTGAATTAGATCTTTGAGTTCTCCGAGAGTCGCCGTGATTTTGAATATTGCAGATACATATCAAGTTGAAGAGATAAACAGAGGTATAGCGATCAGGCCAAATGAGATCCCAATAGAAGTTTGGAAGACTAGTAGGCTTGGAGTGGCTTACTAGGTTATTTAATGTCATTTTAAGACGATGAAAGTGCATGAAGAGTGGAGACGGAGTACGATAATTCCGGTGTGCAAAGATAAGGGAGATATCCAAAATTACAACAACTATAGGGCATCAAGCTGCTAAGTTACACCATAAAAATTTGGGAGAGGATGATGAAATTAGGGTAAGGGGTAGTGTATCTATTTTTTTGAGAATCAATTCGGATCCATGCGAGGGCGATCAACTACGCAAGTCATTCACCTTATCAGGAGACTAGTGAAACAATATAAGGATACGAAGGAGGACTTGCACGTGGTGTTTATTGACCAAGAGAAAGCTTATGCCAAGGTTCCAAGAAGGTGTTTGGAGGTTAGAGGTGTGTTCGTAGCTTATACTAGGATAATCCAGGATATGTATGATAGTGTTAAGATTTGGATTAGAATGGTTGAATGGGACTCACAACACTTCTCAGTCAGAATAGGCTTGCATCAAGGATCCGCACTTAGCCCGTCTTTACTTGCCTTGGTAATGAAGGTTCTGACGAGGCACATTTAAGGGGAGGTTCCATGGTTCATGTTAGTTGTGAATGATATAGTGCTAATTGACGAGTCGCGAGGTGGTGTTAACGCGAAGCTGGAGGTTTGGAGACAAACCCTGGAGTCGAAAGGTTTCAAGATGAGTAGGACAAAAATAGAGTACTTGGAATGCAAGTTCAACTACGTGATTGATGATGCGGGCGTGGAAGTGAAGCTTGATTCATAAGTCATCCTTAAGAAGGGGATTTTCAAGTACCTCGGATCTATTATCCAAGGTAATAGTGAGATTGACGAGTATATCACACATCATATTAGAGCAGGATAGATGAAATGGACGCTTCCAGGTTTTGCGTAATAAGAAGGTGCCACCTCGACTTAATGGTAAGTTTTATAGAGTGGTGGTTAGATCTGCTATGCTATATAGCGTAGAGTGTTGGCATGTTAAGAATACTCATGTCCAGAAGATGAAAGTACCAGAAATGAAGATGTTAAGATGGAGATGTGGGTATACAAGGTTAGATAAGATAAGGAATGTTGATATTCGGGAAAAGGTGAGAGTAACACTCGGAGAGGACAAGATGGTGGAAGTTAAATTGAGATGGTACAGGCATGTGAAGAGAAGGTGTATAGATACCCAATGAGGAGGTGTGAGAGGTTGTCTATAAAGGGCTGAGGACAAATAGAGGTAGGCCTAAGAAGAATTAGGGAGATATGATTAAGCATGATATAGCGCTACTTCAGCTTACCGAGGAGATGACCATTGATATGAAGGAATAGAGGATGAGAATTAGAATAGAAGGATAGTGGTTAAGTGGGCGTGTCTTATTTATTGGCCGATCTCATTAAGTGGTAGTCTCATATTTTCATTTCTTCGTATTCACATATTTCTTGTACTATATGTCGTTTCTTTCGCTTCGATTATTATATCACCTTTGCTTGCTATGGTTACTACTTGTTGTTTTTGCTTTCTTTTTAATTTTTTTTTTCTTTAGAGCCTAGGGTCTATAGAAACATTCTCTACTTTCGAAAGGTAAAAGTAAGGTCTGCTATTAATCCGGATTTGATATGTGTGATGTTAATTGTAGGAGAAACTGTTCCTTATAAAAAAAGTTATAGATTCAAACTCGAAACTTTTAATAAAAATAAAGTGATTTTATCCATTCCATCACAACCTTTAATAGCAATGTATATTTGATGATTGTCATTGTGCAAATAAAGTATAAAGTCTGGATCATCCCATAGACTAGTTCCCCGTTATTGTTTAAGAAAAATTCAAAGTAAATACAAAAAACAAACAATTATGAGATAGAATTTTGTAGAAAATTGAACCGCTTGGCATCATATGCATAAAATTCTTTGGAATTAATACGGGATACAGTACATAATATCAGACACTTGATTAATAAAATAATGTTGTCCCTTTTTAATTCTTCTAAAAAGAAAGAAATTAGTTTTGAGAATTAGCATATCAATATAAAATATCGGCATTAGTGTTTCTTTTTCCTTTTTACACAATAACTTTTAGTATAATTCTAATGGTGTGGTCTATTGATAAGTGAACTCAAAATGAGGTCTTAAGTTTAAATTTAGTGTTAGTGTTATAATTTCTTCTTATATTGAGAAGTCTTTAACTTAAAAATTACACTAAAAATAAAGATACTTTTTAAAAACTTTTCCTTCTTTGTAAATAAAGATAAAACTTATACTCCATCTGTTTCAATTTATGTGAACCCATTTGACGGGGCACAGAGTTTAAGAAAAGAGAGAAGACTTTTGATCTTGTGAAGTAAAATGAGGCACCTTTATTTTATGTGGCTATAAATCATTGCATAAAGGTAAATTATTTCCAAATAAGGAAAGAGGTTATTCTTTTTGGCACGGACTAAAAAAGAAAATAGGTTCACATAAATTGAAACGGAGGGAGTATGTGCTAGTGGAAAGTATAACAGGTAATCTATCAAATTAGTTGAAATATTTGTAAATTAACTTGGATAGTATCATTATTAAAAAAAAATCAATATAGGGTGAATATTTAAGAAGGGAAATAATTTCCAAAAGAAGTAGAAGGAGAAGATATGAGCAAGAGACATGACTGACATAGCATTGGCCATTGGGTAGCCTAAAAGGACAATGACATAAGTCATAACCTTTTCTTTTATTGAGTTTCTCTAGATTTCTTTTTGTTGAATAGTTGGAACAACACCAGAGATCTTCACTCTTCAATGTCCAACTAAAACACTAGTCAAGAAATTGAATACAAGAAAATTGATTGGTTATGGAACTGCCAAAAAAAAGAAAAAAGAGAAAAAGATATGATGATGATGATGATCTAAATGGCCCATACTGTTACTTGCCACTAGCTAGCTAAGGCTTCCTTAGCCACCATTTGTACAGTAGGCAGTGAGGAGGCAAATGGCAATAGCTGTAGAACAGCAGAGAGCACAGAGCCACTGCAATTTTTGCAGAATGAATAGCACATACTTATCCATTTACAATTAAAAAAGAATGGACTGTGTGTGATATGGATTGGAATTGTATAGGGGGACAAATGGACAAAGACAACCTCCCCATGTATTTGGATAACTTGCCAGTAATGGAGTTGTCAATGGACCTATCATCTCATTGCTGCTCGGCCAAGCCGAAAATTCAGCATATTTTAAAAATTAATTTTTTTAAAGTACTTTGATTAATTAATTAGAAAAATAATTTTGAGCAAACCATTAGTGTTTGACCAAAATTTAAAAAACTATTTTTAAATTTATTTTTCTCAAAAATGCTTTTGAATATAAGTTATTTTTTTATGTTTTTTCAAAATTATTTCTACTTCTATTCAAAATTATTTTTTTCTTCTTCTAAAAGCTTAGCTGAATACTTTGACTTTGAAAAAAATATGCTTTTGATTTTGAAGAAACTTGGCCAAACAGCCTCACCAAAGTTTTTTTTTTTTTTTTGAAATAGGATAGATACATTCATAAATGTTACGGTGGCATTACATCACTGTTCGTAATAGCAGGAATAATACTAAGATTTCCAAGCACTGCTAACGTAATATATATAGAGCTTGATACTAGTCTAGTAGTTAATGCTTCATTTTTATCGTCCTGGATTATCTTCTTTATTGCATCCGGAGGTGAGTGCCAAAGAATTGTTGTACAGCTTAGATGGTTCTTGGAACCCCATTTACACAAAAAGTGTGCCACTTTATTGCCTTCACAGAAGCTATGCCGGATCACTGGATTCCCCAATTTCTTCAACAATTAAGTACCTGCATTCCAAAATAGTGTTAGTATAGGCAGGGGATATATTATGTTGAAGCAGTTTGATTATGTCCGTTGAGTCAGTGTCAATCTCCAGTAGTGCTAGTTATTTTTCATGTGCCAAGCTCAAGCATGCCAGAAGTGCTAGCAATTCTGCATGTGTAGAGTTATGAGCTACCTTGTTAAAAACCCCTCATTATCATGTCTCCACAACTGTTTCTAATTATGCCCCCAATGACTCCCGTGTTTTGGTTATTCGTGGAAGCATCTCTGTTTAGTTTGTAGTTGTGAGGTGCCTGTAAGTACCACTTAATGTGTACCGGGATTTTGTACGTCGTGCATTTGTAGTTAGAGGCTAGTAACTTAAACTCAATGGCTCGTGTATTAACCATGTGATAATTTACGATGTTTGAGGAGTTATGAAAGCAATTATTATTTCTATTTAACCAAATATGTCATATTGCTAAAGGAAAAACATCCTCCCAGTTTATGAAGTTATGGTTGACTGGTATTTGAAGATCCTTAATAGTTAAAAGCCAGTGTTTGTTGCAAGGGATGTTGTTGGTGTCAATGCCCACATTGTCCCAAAATGAGTGGGCTACCGTGCATTCTAGGAAGATGTCTGTTATGGTTTTCTTTGCCCTTCTACAAATCATGCATGTATTTTCTATTATGACTCCAATTCGATGAAGGTACGAGTTTGTGGGTAGCCTATTTTTGACTCCAACTGGCGAACTTCAACTCTAGATCTGAAGTTATTTAGTTCATTTGTAAAAACTCAGCATCATATAAGCTGAAGTTTTCAAAATAAACTTTCTAACATATTAGATAAAAAATCAAATTGCCAACAGTATCTAAATCATAAATTTTGGAAACTATAAACGTGAAAATAACAGAATTATCATTGTCTACTAATTGATGTACATGAAAATATTCATAAATTATTGTCTACTAACTTATGTAATTATTTATAATTTATTTTTAACTATTCTAATAAATATATTTATGGCAATCATCCAATGAACTGAAGTTCCATTGCAGTACCAATAGCAGCAGAAGAAGAAGAAGTAAACGAAGGAGGAGAAGAAAAGGAAAAGTTATTTAAAAAGTATGTACAAGTAAAAAAAATTTAAAAAATAAATAAATATATATTAAATGGGAGCGACTAAATACGATGCCTGTACAATTTTTACTTATTTCTTCTTATGTTAGTAAAAAATTACTGCATTTATAATTTGTGTATAGCTAATATATATCCCATTATAACGGGACACATCAACGAAGGTCGAACAGATTTAGTTGATTAGTTGAGTGTGTAGGACGCGTCATGTTGTTGCACTTAAATCCATGCTTTTTCCTTTTTTCTTACTTTTTTTTTGTTTTAATTGATTGAATCTATTTAATTGAACATGAAATTTAAATTGTTATTATAACTCTTATGATCTAAAGCGATTCATAAATATTTAACAAATATAAATTACTTAGATTAAAATACAATAATTAAATTTTAAATTGTTTTTGAATTTTTAAAAAGATCTTTTTTTTAAACTGATTAAAATAAAATGGAAAAAGAGTATATTTTTTAGCAAATCCATGCTTATGTAACCAAAAAACATGGTGCATCGGATGAAAATGCTTACCCCGCATGCGGCCTACGCAATCTGAATTCGAATATAGTTGAATTTTAATGTGCATATCGGATATGAGAGGAAGAACAAAAGATAAATCCATGCTTCTCTACGAAAAAGCAAAAGAAAATAATCTTATTTTTGTGTCACACGTGTTAACACGAAAAAGTTGAATTGGACAATTAGCTCCCCACTCCAATGCCGTTATGGTTTTAACTTCTTTTTTTTGGTCAAAATGGTTTTAACTTTATCTGCTTGTTGCCTGCCTTGGAGTGTTTACATTCTCTTGTGGAAAAACCCATCAAAACAATTTTATCTAATTAGGTCTTACTCCATTCTTTCAAAATGTCTTCTCGCATAATATAAATTTGAAACATTCATGATTCGGATAAATGAGTTTAACAACGTATTCCTCGGTTTACTAGTGAATTACTTCTCTATTCATAGTTATATTTGCTCGACTACAAATATTTTTATTGTTGCGTTTTTTTTATTAAATAAAAGAGATATGAATAAAAAATAGTGAAAAATAAAATTTTGAATTGGTTCCTTTTATAAAAGAATTTTGTTCGCCGTTGGATAAGAAGAGGAAAATTATTGTACTTATCTATTGAAGCACTTCTTCTAATCTTTAAAGAGTAGTAAAGAGAGCAAGCATCGCGCCGTTATTGTTGCTCGGATTCGGCTTCGGTCAATTGATTTGTTCGATAAATATTTTGGACCAAATTTATTTTCCTTCTCGGTCAAATTCGCGACCAAACATTTCATTTAACAAAAATTAAATAATTTTCTACCGAATAGACATCTTATCACACGAAACAAGCATGCACCTGCTAGGACTCAACTTTGTTGGCTATAAATAAAGAGGCTTAACCTTATTTTTCCATCACCGAAAATCTGCAAACTCTCCCCTCTCCCTTCCTAATTTTTACATTTTTTTTCAAGCAAAAAGTAAGCATTACAGTGTGATGCTCTGCCATTTTGAGTTTGCCGAAATTTTAAAATTTACAGTGTCGATGTTGAAAATTAAATCAAGATTAATAGGTATTTTTAAGTTGCTTAGGATTTGATATTTAGTAGTTTATTTAATTCATGTCTTATTAGAATTTGTGTACCAATTTCATATTGGAATAAGTTTTTGGATTGTAGTATCATAAATTGAGGTCTTGATACATATTTTTTATTGTGAAGATGTAGCTACGCTGTAGAGAGATTCAAGAGTTTATGAGCTGTGAAAAACCCTCCTACCAAGTTCTCTTCCAAGTTTAATAAATTTCTTCTATATAGCCTTGCTGAATTTTCTATTTGTACCTAAATTGTTCTTCGGTGGTATTTCAATCATTCAAATTGGTATCATAGCCTGCGTGAGATGCTATCAGAGCCTGTAAGAGATCCAAAAAAAATGGATACTCTATTGCCTAATTGTCCTACTTTGTGTTTGAGAGAAAAAGTAATTTTAAAACTTGGTATCAACAGATGAATAATTTTTATAAGGTTGGATTATGGACCATCATTGATGAAAGATTTGAGAAACCTCTAGAAGGCATAACGTTGACAAGTGATGCAGCAACGCAATTGGAGAAGAAAATACATTTAGATTATAAGGCACGCTACTTTCTTGGCATTAGGGTCGAATTGCATGTATCTAAAAAATATCTGTATGCAAAGTCGTCAAAGGAGGCTTGGACAATCTTGGTGAAGTCATATCGAAAAGTTGCTGACATAAAAAAGGAGAAACTGCAAGAGTTTAGGAGTCAATTTGAGTCGGCTCGTATGAGACAAACAGAGTCTGTCAAAGCATTTTTTATAAGAATAAAAGAAATATTCAATGGTCTAAGGATCAATGGAGAAGTATTGGGAGAAGTTAAAATTATTGGTAAAATATTGCAGTCTCTTAATTTAAAATTTAACATTAAGAGAGTTACCCTTAAGGCTACCAAAGATCTTAGCTCTCTTAGACTTGATCATTTAGAATGTCAAATGATGACATACGAGAGAACACTAAATCAACAAAAAGATGAGACATTAATGGAGGCATCGTAAGAAAAGGATTATCAAACAAAAGAAAATAAAGACACATTAAATCTGGCAGAGATAAATCAAGAATGCCAAAATTCAAAAACAGAGGAGAAAAGAAAAAAAGGTATAGCAATTTTTGTTGTGATAGAGATTATATCGAATGCTAAGAAAAGTCAAATAATATTCAAATTGATTTTTCAAAAATTCATTCAACTAATAAAAAGGATGATTTAGTAGCAAGGGATACCAGCCCTAATGAGGTTAGTATTTCACAGGAAAAACTGTTTGATGGTATTAAAGATGAACCGAGTAATGAAAGAAGCAAGATAGTTCATCAAGAGAAAATTTCTAACGATCCACCCAGGTTTGAGGCAGAAAGAGCTTGGGGACCAAAACCACAACAACGCATGATTAAAGATATCGAAGACAAAATACATTTTGTGTCATTGTTCGAGATTACATATTTCAAGGAGCAAGAAGTAATATCTATTGGTGTGATGACCCAAAAAGTCATCACTTATTTTAATAACAAATTCAAAATTTTGAGGCCCAAAAACATCCTTTTTACCTTACTTCAATTTGCATGCATAGTCCGGGCGCATAGCCGGAAAGCCATTATATGAAAAACTGTGGAAAATGATAAATTATTCTTTAAAATAAATATAAGTTGACTTCGATCGATATTTTGAGAAAACAAATTCGGATCCATGATCTAACGATCCTGGGAGGTCCGTAGGAATATATGGGACTCGAGCGTATGGCCGAAATCAGATTCCAAGGTGCCAAGCCCGAGAAATATATTTTTAAAGAAAATTATATTTTGAAAATATATGAGCTTTCAAAAATGAAATGTGTTTGAAATTTGATGATATTGAGCCCATATCTTGGTTCCGGAGCCTGGTATAAACCTTATATGTGATTTAACATGAGCCTGTGTAATTTGGTAAGAAATGGACTGGAAATGACGTGAATCAGACCTTATTTGAGAAAATTTGATGTTCTTAAGTATTTTCATGATTTTGATGCTAAATTCATAGTTGTTGATTTTATTTTGGTGATTTGAATGCACATACAAGTCTATATGATGTTTCTAAATTGATGTGCATGTTTGGTTTGGAGCTCTGAGGATTGGGTGAATTTTGGATCGGCCACGGAGTAGAATTGAACTTGGAAAAATAACAAATTTCCAGCTGGTGTGATCAGGTCTACATGCTTCGCAAATATGAAGCCTAGCTCGCAAATGCGAATGATGGACCTAGCAGCCTGAGTCGCAAATGCAACAGTTTACTAGCAAATGCGATTTTGCATTTCCGAATAGTCTCTCGCAAATGCGAAGATGATTGGAAAGCTGAAGGGGTCGCAAATACAAAAGTCCCAATTTTTGAAGGGTTGCAATTGCGAACCATGATCGCAATTGCGACATCAGAGACCTGTAAATTAAAACTTACACGCATTTTAAACTATTTTTCATATCTCTTCAAAACCAAAACACTATAGGACGATTTTTCAAAGGCAATTTAATCTCCCAATCGATTGTAAGTTATTTCTAACTCATTTTCTTTAATCTTTAACATCTTTTCACATGATTTTAACTCAAAATTAAAGATTTTCAAGGGAGAAATTGGTTGATTTGAGTAGAATCCAGGTTTTTAAAATTTTAGGGATTTGGACCTCAATTTAAAGTCTGATTTCAAAATAAATGATACATTTGAGTTCGTGAGTGAATGGGTAGTCGGGTTTTTGCTCGAACCTCGGGTTTGACCATATGGACCAGAGTCCATCTTTGACTTTTGGGAAAAAACTTTTGAAAACTTATTTCCATGCTTAGAATTAATTTATTTAGCATTTTGTTGATATAATAATTTAACTTGTGGCTAGATACGAGCGGATTGGCGGCGGAATTAAGAGGTAAAGCGATAGTTGAGGCTTGAACTGTGTTCGAGACATTGAGTTAATATTTGGTCTAACCTTAGCTTGAGGGATTAGGAGTTGTGTCCTATTTTCTATGTGTTATTTGTTGAGACGACGTATAGATATGGTGACGAGTATCTATATGTTGGTGTCAAGCATGCCGTGAGTCTTATATTGTGATTAATGTGACTTTGTTGTATTTTTCATATTTAATATGGTGATTGCTATTATTGAGCAAGGTTTGTGGTAAGAATATTGGTATTTGTGTATTAAATAGCATTGGCTCAAGTTGCAAAGTGATTTGTGAAAGTATAATTGACAATTGAACCTTATAGAGCATTGGCTCAAACTGGGACTCAGGTTGTGAGATAAATGTGAAAATGAGAAAAGATTTATGGTATCGGTCCCTTACCGGAATTTTTTTGTGACTCATTTATTCCTTGCCCTTATTGTTTGTGTTTGTTGTTTGGGTGAGGAAGAGTGTAAAGCATGAAGGGTTATCCCATGCATTGTTTTGGTGAGAGAGTCTTAAAGCACGAAGGGTGATGCCATATATTATTTTGTGAGGAAGAGTGTAATGCACGAAGGGTGATGTCGTGCCGCACGAAGTACTATTCCGTGCTGATTATATTAATTTTATGGTGAGGATGAGAGTAAAAATACGAAGGGTGATATTGTGCACTTGTTTGGTTTTCTGATTCTCGTTGATAATTGAACTATAGTATTCCAGATATTTAACGGCTGCCTTCAATTGCTATCTGATATTTCCCCGCAGCATGTTTCCCTCTCCTATCCTTGACTGTATATTTCTACTTCTATTTTCCGTTGTACATTATTTATTTGCACCGGTTTATTTGGTAGTCTGGTCCTAGCCTCGTCTCTACTTCGCCAAGGTTAGGCTAGGTACTTACTAGCACATGTGGTCGGTTGTACTGATACTATACTCTGCAATCTTTTGTGTAGATCCTACTGCTAAAGACTTCGGATCGTAGTGAGATTGTTATTTTTTGTTCATCAGGTGACCCGAAGTAGTCCTGCAGGCATCCGCAGGCCTTGGTGTCTCCTTCTATTTACTATTTACTATTTCTATTCCTTTCATATATTCCCAGAGACAGTGTTGTACTTATTTCTTTCAGACCTTTATTTGTAGCACTCTTAGGCAGTCTGTGAAGTTGTAGCGCCAGTCTTGGGTAGATTTGTTATGGATTGGTATTAGCAGTAATATTAAAATTTTACAATGTAGTCTTCTGCTTATTCAATTTTTTTGTTATCTGATTGTTGGCTCTTAGCTGTTATCGGACTACACATGAAAATGAGGTAAGTAGTTCAGTTGGCTAGCTTGCCTAGCTTTCATTAGTAGACGTTATCACGACTCCCGAGGGTGGGAAATCTGGGACTTGACAATTGGTGGCATACTCTACAACCTATCGAATGTTTAATTGGAGTTGAATGGGTGCATAAGTCCAACTACAAGGTAACGGAGAAGTAGATGATTTCAAAGTAAAGAAAAATTATATTGATGATATTTTGAAGGGATTTACCATGAGTAAAGAAAAATCATATATGAGAAATATTCAAGATAAATTGAAATTAACTAAAGATGATACTCGCGACTTTGAAGATATAACATATTTTAGGAAATTGGTGAAGAGTCTAAGGTACCTGACTTTTACAAGGCTTGATGTTACTCATGGCATGATCAAGTTTGAAGATCTTGGTTTAAGGGATGGGCAATTAAACCAAGATTAATTAGTATTCCTAATTAAGTTGTCTAGGATTTGATATTTGATATTAAATTTAATTCATGAATTATTTGGATTTATTTACTAATATTATATTGGAATAGGTTTTTGGATTGTAGTATTATAAATAGAGGTCTTGATACATATTTTACAAGGCTGTGCTGTAGAGAAATTCAAGAGTATATGAGTTGTGAAAAATCTTCCTACCAAGTTCTTTCCCTAGTTTAATAAATTTCTTCTATATAGTCTTTGCTGAATTTTTTGCTTGTGTTTATATTATTCTTCAGGGTATTCAATACTTCTATCACAAAATATGTATTTCGTTCCATTATGAGAGAAATTAATCTAAAATTTTAGGTAATTATGAGAGGATTAAATTCCTTGAGGATACAAGAAACTTGAGGGCTTGAAATTTTTTCTGTTACTGCTTGTTAAACTAACGGCTTCTGTTTTTTCTGTTCTTGAACAAGATTTACTAACAGGTATTGCCTCGACTCATATTTCCTATAAAGAAATCTCGTTCTAAATCTAAACCATCCTTTGCCTTTCAGCAGACGTTATTTTTTGCTTATAGATAGAATTAATAGAATATATTTGTCTACAACTTGCTATAATTATGATAGTTGATATGCATTGAAAAATAAAAGTAACAAGACACTCGAATAAAATAAACAAATATCACAGCAGTACTTATTAGAAAGACCATTTGTCGATACAGTTAATAGCTTTTCTCTTTTCAATGCCTTTGCCATATTATATTATAATAATAAAAGAAATGCTTAAAGTACTAGCTGACCTTTGTGTTACACATAATTAAATCTTGATTAGCCTTTGATTTATACTAAACGATGTTGATTAATTAAGATTTTAAATGCAGGAAACAAGTAATTTGTTTGCAAAGTGAAATGTAACGTACGTGACTTTAAGAGGATAGAAACAAATCTAGCACTTTGGCTGCTTTATAAAATTTGTGTCTGTTGTCGTTTATATTAGTTTTTGTTAATTTCTTTCTCTTTTGCGTTGCTTTTTTGCCCATTACTTTTATATGTGTTCTTTCTGGTTTCACTATAATTTCCATGTAAGCATGTTCTTGTCTCTTTGTATCCCTTTTACTTTTATTGATTGTCATGTCTTAATCTTGTAAAGCTTTTAATTAATTTGTCTTAAATAGGATTTACCCCTTCATGTTTTAAACCATCAACTAAATATGTTAATGGTGTTTTGAGCACTCCTTTCTCCATTAGCTCAAAAGGTTTTTGAAAAGAGAGATTTAAAACAAAAAGTCTAATGTGTACTTAAGTCAATATTTATTTGTTTTCTTATGAATAAAAAAAATCTATGCGTATACTCGTGATTCTTATATATATGAGGAGTGATCACTGTTGGGTTGTAAAAGTGGCTAAAAAGAATCTACAATAGTATTAAAAATATAATCTCAATATGCTAGAAAATAAAGGCAAATAAAATTTAGTTGAAGGTAGATGTAGCTTTTGAGCCACAGATTCAATTGAATACAGTTTTTACAACATAACTATATATATGTGAAAATCATATATTATTTTCTTGACAAATATTAAATGTTGAACCTAAAGTATTACAAATAACTATTAAAAACTCGGCAAAAACAAACCACGGTCGATTGACAAATTTTGGTCGGTCAAAAAGCCGGCCTAAAAACCGACAAAAGTTGGTCGGTTTTTCAAAATTTTATTTTTTACGAAATCGAACAACTTTGATCGGTTTTCTTTTGTGCAAAAATAAGGAAAACTATTTTTGATTCCCTCAAAAATTTATTTTCAAGAAACTGACCAACTTTGATCGATTTTCATTTAAAATTAATATTAAAAGAACCGACCAAAATAGGATGGTTAATTCGGCAGGTCATTTTAAAAAAAATGATTTAATTTTGTTTTTTAATAAAATCGACCAACTTTGGTCGGTTATTTTCGTGCAAAAATACAATTAAAGAGCATAAATGAAATAAAAGATAGTCTTAAAATAGAATGCATCAATGGTGTAGTGGTAAAATAATATCCAACCATAGTACAGACTCCGATTCAATTCCCAGATAGTGCATTTTTTAGTTACATAATTAAAATACTGACCAACTTTGGTAAACAAAATCGACCAACTTTGGTCCGAGTTTTCGGTAATTTGTTTTTTGAATTTAATTGACCACTTTGGTTGGTATGCCCTTCCGGCCTTCAAAGTACTGTCTCATACGTAAGTGTCTCATTTTGAACAGTTATTGGCCTATACCGATCAAATTTGGTCGATTTTTTTGAACGATTATGTCTGAATTTCTAGTAAATATATATTGTGATACTATTATTACGAACTTTATTGGGTGAACACAAATGCCTTTAGTCAGAAGTAGAGCCATAGTGGGATACAGGGTCGATCAAATCCAGTAGTTGGAGTGAATATTCTGCATCGAGTCGAGGAAAACGGGGATGGATGTAAGGCTTCAATCACAAGTTATCCCAAAGAGAGGCAGTTTTAAGCACCTTGGATCGGTTATCCAAGGAGATGGGGAGATCAACGAGGATGTCGCACACTGTATAAGGGTAGGTGGATAAACTGGAGGTTAGCATCTAGAGTCACGTATAACAAGAAAGTGCCACTAGTGCTCAAAGGTAAGTCTTACAAAGCGGTTGTTAGAGCAGCTATGTTGTATAAGGCGGAGTGTTAGCCAGTTAAGAATTCACATATCCATAGATGAAAGTAGCATAAATAAGAATGTTGAGGTAGATGTGCACTCTAGGATGGATAATATTAGGAATGAAGATATTTAGGAGAAGGTGGGCGTGGCTCCTATGTATGACAAGATCCAGAAAGGAAAGTTCAGATTATTCTGGTACGTGCAGAGGAGAAGCCGAGATGTCCCGGTAAGAAGGTATGAGTAGTTGGCTTTGGCGGGTACAAGAACATGTAGATGGCGGCTTAAGAAGTATTGGGAGAGGTGATTAGGCAGGACATAGCGTGACTTCAGATTTCTGAGGACATGGCCCTTGATAGGAAGATTGAGGTCACGAATTAAGGTTGTAGTTTAGGAAGTAGTTGAGCATTTTTCTACTTCGTACCCGGTGAGAAATTAATCTGATTGGGATATGTCTTACACTCTGTTTGGATCATTGTTCCCCATCGTTTTATAATGTATTATATTGTATCGTTTTGTACCGTATCATTTTATGAATATAATATTGGATAGATTGTATTGTTTGTTATTATTAAATAACGGTTTATTTTTTGGTTTGACTGTATCGTATTGTACTGTAACTGATAAGTTTATAAAATAACCTCAATTGTTTAAATATTAAATTTGTCAAAAATTACGTATAAAAATAATTTTTAAAAATAAAACAAAAAAGGTAAAACACCTTAAGAAAGAAGAACAAAGGAGCAAGACATAAGAAGGCAAAATAAAGGAGCACAACTAATTAGAATTAAGTTAAAAGCATATTAGAAGAAAAAATAAAATAGGGGGCTGCAAAACACCTTTAACATTGGTCTAAGAAATAAACAAAATAGGATAGAGTTAACATAGTAACAAAAAAAAAAAGATAAAGGGTAAAATAGAATTGTGGAATAATAAGTTAGGGCATAATTGGATAAAAAATAATAGAAAATAATCCATCACACCAAATCGGTGTTTCAAAATGGACCTTTTATTGTTCTGGGACAATAGATTTAGCAATACAATACAATGAATTACTGAAATAATTAAAATAAATATTGTTTTGTTATAACAATACAATACTATACAATGAGGAACAACCAACCAAACAAGTTGTTAGACTGCTAGTAGGTAACGTTGTGTTCACACTATTCTCTCATTTTTCATTATACGGGGTCTTATTTACTTGTTATTGTTATTGATTGTCATCTCTTTTTCGATCTTTATGTTGCTGTTATTATTTCTATGGTTTTTGTTGATGATACTATTTTATTATCTCTGTTCGCCTTCTTGAGTCGAAGGTCTTTCGGAAACAGTCTCTCTACTCCCTTGGGATAAGGGTAAGGTTTGCACACTCACTACCGTTCCCAGATACTACTTGTTTTTGTTATTGTTGGTTTAAGCTTTCACAATTTTTCAAAAAGACCTCACCATTAAGAGATGACTACATTTTATAAGTAGGATCCTAGTCTTTTCAGCTATTAATGAAGAACTTTATTTGCAGAAACACTAATTTCTTACTCAAACTAAGTTCCACGTGACTCATCACTATGATTTACGGGCCTCCCCCTCGTACTAAGTTCCATGTGATCCATTACCATTTTCGTGTGTTAATTCCGATATTCACTATATGCTACCACATCATCAACTATCTTCTTTTTGGTGTGCACGTCTCCAAGCTCGTAAGGGTAAGTAAACCAAACCCTCCACGTTCATTCTGTTATTGTTATACTCGTCCCGTCGAACCTAACTCTAATACCAGTTGTTGGGCTAAACCGGCTCACAAATAACTTTTAACACAATACAATATTATCTATTTTGGGCCAAGCATGCATAATTTTTCTAAAAAATCTCATACCATTAAGAGAATCATATATTTTATATGTAGGTTGTTGATTTAATCTTTTCATCTACCAATATGAGATTTTTATTCTCACATCTAGTATAACTTAGCAGGAAAATATAAGAATAAAATATCATCTTGAGTAGTCTTAATCAATGTCTAGATAAGAATGAAATTAAATAGAAGTTGCAAAACCAAAGATAAGCTCTTGAGACCAGCTAGGTAGAGAGTGAAGACTAAAAACTTTAGCTGGCTTTTTCTCCTCCGCAATTCTGTGGAATTTTCTGCCTTTCTGTTGAGTCATTCATTACTTGCAGTTGTTGGTTGTTTCATTAAGATAACGTCTCCGACTAGCCTAATAAAAAGTTTGTCACTCACAATTAAATAGGTTGCTCCTTTCATTTTCCTTTATAATAAGTACTTGAAGATCCATGTGCCAACTAATTCTCTATCTTTTTTTAATACTCCTATATTTTACTATATTTAAGAACAAAAATTATTACTCGTTATCTTCATTCATCTTGTCGGGCTAAAATATGATTGTCAGAAGATTCAATTTTTATTGCCCATAAAGGTTATTATAGCTATAGTTCTTTTCACACAAAAAAAATGAACAAAATAGAAAATTGGCTGGTCGGTTAAAACTAATTGTATTCTCTAATCAAAAAAATATAGAAGTGTATATAGTCTGCTAGAAAATACACACACACACACACACACACATATATATATATATATATATATATATATATATATATATATATATATATTGGTGATCGCTATAAAAAACTAAAAATATACATTTCTCTTAAAAAAAACTACACAAGAGATCAAAAAACAAAATGCATGAGATCTTACTAGAGCCATTCTTTTATTTAAATTATAACTAGTCATAAAAGATTATTTTTTGGACTTTACAAGAAATCTTACTGAAATAATCATCAAAATCGCGAGGCATAATCACTTTTACGGTTGGCTATCGAAAAATAGCTACTATTTACAAAGTCAATCAAAAATAATCACTATTTGTTGCAACAGGTACCGATCCCCTATAATTTACAGGAGTTCTGGTGCATTTGTGTACGAACTCCAGCATATTATGCTGGACCGGTATACTTTGCTAACTCCTGTAAAATTTGCGGGAGACTGGAGCATTAGTGTTCCAAACTCCAGTATATTATATTGGATATTTATACTTGCTAGAACTCCCGTAAAATATGCGGGAGTTCCAGAATAATTATGCTTCAACTCCCGTAAAATTTACGGGAGTTCCAGCACTGTTATCATGGAACTCCCGTAAAATTTGCGGGAGTTCAAGCATATTTATGTTGTAACTCCCATAAAATTTGCGGGCGTATTTTTCGAATTTTGAACATTGTTTTCGCTTAGATTTCTTTTTACATAAAAAGTGGCTAAATTTCGATTACTTTTAAAACTTGACCATTTTTCAATGACAAGTGGTAAATCTAGCTATTTTTTAATTTCTAACGAAATAATCATACTCCATTAAAATTTCTGACAGGTCCATCTATAAATTTCAATAGCCTATTAATAATCAGATCCCTGATTTATTTATAGCTCTAGATTTAATTTCATTTGTTGATTTGTTTAGGCAAAATTATTACTTAGGCTGGCTTAAGCTACAAGTGAGTTGAATGTGAGCATGTGAATTATTTACTCCTTAAGGTTCCCTCAATGGCCTTTTGGCCAATTGACCATTATGCATTTTCTTGTCTTTATTGTGTGTTTTTATCACTTCTCTTGCCACATCTTAATCATATAAGCTTTCTTTGTACTTTATTAGATCACTCCAAAAAACTTTTTTCGTTCAATTTGCTTTATCAAATGCTCAAATTACACTAGTAAATGTTATCTTTTTATGCAGTTTTGCTCAATTGTACTGAGAATAACTCTAGGTTACTTTAATAGATAAAGATGCATTCCAAATTTTTATTAATTGCAAGGGGCTAAAACTTACATTTTCTTCAAACTTCAGGGGCCGTAGTCATTTGAAAAGGTGCGTATCGCATCTCGAAATTGCTTTACAAAACCTTTCTATAGAAACTTTAATCTAAATTATCTATGCCACATTATTTGTTCCATATAATATAAAATGATATTGGCATATTGATGATGATTTTTGTGCTCAGAAAATGTGTAACAAAGATTTGGTTTATAGTCCATAATTCGAGTTTTAATAGTCTTATAATTGCATTGTAACATGCCAATTCTGAGTTTTAATGATATTGGCATAGGGATTTGGTACATAATCTTATAAGCGCATTAAGATGATCGCATTGTGTAGATAGAAAGTTCATTTTAGACCCCCAGCTCAAAGCAAACAGACGGTGAACTTAAAAAAAATAGCACTTACTCGCCAATTTCATTATGTCTTTAAAAATTAGTTATATGGTATCAAGTTATTAATAATAGAAGGGAGGATGATGAGGAGTGTGTCCATCTCCGAAAATCAATTTGGTTTCATGTTGGGATGGTCGACTTTTGAAGCCATTCACATTGTGTGGAGTTTGCTGGAGTAGTATAGGGCGATGAAGAAGGACTTGCATATAATGTTTATTGACCTAGAGAAAGCTTGTGATAAAGTCTCAAGAGATGTTATAGGAGATGTTTGAAGGCTATGAGTAAATGCAACGTATATTAGAGTGATCTAGGACATGCATGATGGAGCTAAGATACGGGTTAGAACAACGTGATGAGATTCTGAATACTTCGTAGTTGAGATGGGGTTTCATTAGGGATCAACACTTAGTCCGTTTTTGTTTTTCTTGGCAATGGACGCATTGAAGCAATACATGCAAGGAGAGGTGCCTTGGTGCATATTATTTGTAGATGACATAGTCCTGATTGATGAAATGCCGGGTGGTGTTATCGAGAGGCTGGAGGTCTTGAGACATATCCTTGAGTCTAAGGGTTTCAAGTTGAGCAGGACCAAGATAGAATACTTGGTGCACGTTCAGCAGTGTTACTAGGAAGCGGACGAGGATGAGGCTTGATACGCAAGTCAAACCCAAGAGAGAGAGTTTCAAGTATCTTGGATCTATAATTCAGAGTGATGAGGAGATTGATGAGGATGCCACACATCGTATAAGAGAAGGTGAATTAAGTGGAGGCTCGCTTCTGGTGTCTTGTGCGATAAGAATGTGTTATTGAGACTTAAAGGTAAGTTCTACAAGATAATGGTTAAATCGACTATGTTGTATGGGATAAAGTGTTTGCCGGTCAAAAGCACACATGTCCATCAGATGAACATAGCTGAAATGAGTATGTTGAGATGGATGAATGAGCATACTGGGTTAGATAGAATAAGGAATGAATTTATTTAAACAAGGTGGGAGTGGCCCCTACAGAGAAAATATGCGAAATGTGAGTCTGGGATGATTCGGGCATATTATAGGAGAAGCACAGATGCCTAGTCAAGAGGTGTGAGAGGTTGGCCATGGGGGTAGGAGGAAGGATAGAGGTATGCTAAAGAAGTCTTGAGAGAGGTAATTAAGCGAAACATAGTACAAGTTGAGCTAATAACCCTGGATATGAGGGTATGGAGGTTGGAGATTAGGGTAGAAGGTTAATACATAGTCATGTGTTCCGCTTTGTCTTCATTACTTCGATAATACTAGTGTTAGTATGGTACCCCCATTTATTCTTAGTTTGCTATATTGCATATCTTGTTATTACTTGCCATCCGTATTCCCATAGTTTGCTATCAGTACTTCTTTTGTACCTATTGCTATCTTGAATTTAATTCTTTTTAAATAAATAATCTTGCTATCAGTACTTCTTTCATATTCTCTGTTGCTACCTTCGATTTAGTTTTTTGTTTTTTTGATATATTGTTATTCTATTACTTGTTATCAGTGTTTCTTTCATTTTATTTATCCGATGGTCTATCGAAAATAGTCTCCCTGCCCTTCCGAGGTAGGAGTAAGGCGGCGTATATCCAGCCCTCCCCAAATTTTACTTGTGAGATTATTTGTTGTTGTTTTCGAGTTTCCCTTGTAAAATTTAAAATTACATGAGAGTAGCTATTTGTAAAGTGGCTATTTCTGAATGTTTAAAAAAAATATTATTTGTTTCTCTTAAAAGGGATTTTTACCTAGTTATACTATATTAGAAACTTATTAACCACTTTTCTTTAGGTTTCTTGAGAATTACATTATGTATCTATATTTACTATTTATATACAAAATATTATAAAAGAATGATCCCTTAAATATAGGAATTAATTTATAACGTATCTCCAGTCCCCATCTATTAGTTTTAGCCTCCTACAATCATTATTTTCTTCCTAATTTCATAAAAAATAAAGGCATTCTCTCTTTGATACAAATCCACCAATCTCTCTCTCTCCCCCCCCCCTCCTCTCTCATACAAATCAAACTATTATCCCTTTAAAAATATAGCACCATATATTATTCTGAATTAATTCTACCAACAACCATTAAAAAGTTTCAACTATTGACAAATTCATCGACATTATCTTTGAAACTGCAGGTACAGAGATCTTCTATTGACATACCATTAAAAAGGTTTGAAACTTTGAATTAAATATTTGGATTTTACGAATTTGTAATTTCTTTGGATTGAGTGTTCTTGAAAATGATTGTAAATATCCTTTAGAGTTTATATCTCAATTTTAAGATTGGGTTAAGTTTAAAGTTGGTTTTTAGGTTTAATTTCAGATGAAAAGTCGAGGAAGAAGAAGTTTCGGAATTATATTACGATTATATAATAAATGTGTCATAATTGTATCAAAGTTATATTTGATACATTAATACCTAAGATAATTCTAATACAATACTAATACTATTAAAATACAATAGTTTATCATAATTTAAGCTTAGGGTTGGTTCTACGTGGATGTTTTAAATTGAAACTTAAAAAAAAAAAGATAAAGAGTTGTATCATACTTCTTTCTTTTGTCCGTTCGAGGACGAACGGTTGTTTTAGAGGTGGAGATTGTGACGACCCAAAAGGTCATCACTTGTTTATTTAATCATTCCGAGCTTTTGAGGTCTTGAAAACCTCATTTATAGTTGCCTCGATTTGCGTGCATAGTCCGGGCACAAAGCTGGAAAAGATTTATGTTGAAATATGTGAAATATGTGAAAAAGTAGAAGAATTTTGATATTAATATTGATATGGTTGACTTTGGTCAACATTTTTGGTAAACGGACCCGGATCCGTGATTTGACTATTTCAGAAAATCCGTAGAAAAATATGGAACTTGGGCGTATGCCCGGAATTGAAATCCGAGGTCTAGAACCCCAGTAAAAGAATTTTTCTGTTAAATTGTTTTCTGAAAATGTTTAAGGAAAATGAAACTGAATTTTTATTAAAAGTACTGGTATCGGGCTCGTATTTTGGTTCCGACGCCCGGTACAAGTCATATATATTGGTTAAGCGCTTCCTGTAGAGTTTGGTTGAAAACGGACGTCGTTTGACGTGTTTCGGCCTTAAATTGGAAATTTTGGAAATTATGAAATTTGAAAGAATTCTTGAGTTTTAAGGCTCAATTCATTGATTTTGATGTTATTTTAGAGATTTGATTGCGCGAGCAAGTTCGTATGACATTTTTGAGTTAGTGTGCATATTTGGTTTGGAGCCCCGAGGGCTCGGGAGTGTTTCGGAGGTGGTTCGGGGTGTTTTTGGACTTAGAAAACCGGCAGATTTTCTGCAATTTTTACACAGACATTTTACTCTACGCGATCGCGGCCTTGTTCACGCGATCGCACTGCCTTATCACGTTACTCAACGCGATCGCAGCTGTCTTCACGCGATCGCGAAGCTTTACGTCTTTCTTCAACGCGATCGCAGCCGTATGCACGCGATCGCGTAGCTTTCCGTTTTCCTTCACCGCGATCGCGACCCTTTTCACGCGATCGCGTAGTACAAATGTGCCACCTAGCGAAATTCTTCTACGCGATCGCAGCATTGTCCACGCGATCGCGTAGTGTTGAACATTTGCCTTCCGCGATCGCGATCCGATTCACGCGATCGCGTAGAACAAAATTCCGCCCAGTGATTTAATACCCCCAAAACAGAACACTTACGGGATTTTATCCCACTTTCACAAAATCCCTTCTTCTCCACAGCTTTTGGGCGATTTTTGAGGCATTTCTTCATCAAAGTTCATTGGGTAAGTATTGTTAACTTGTCTTCATCATTTTTCATCAACATCAATCAAATCCTTAGGCTTAAACATGTGTAAATTGGTTGGAAATTTGAGAAATGGGTATAGTTAGGGCTTTCAAAGAATTTGCGATTTAGACCTCGTTTTGGAGTCGAACTTAAGAACAAATTGTATATTTGAACTCATGGAAGATTGGGTGAACTTATTTTGGTTCGAAACTTGAGTTTCGATTATGTGGGCCCGGGGTCGATTTTACTATTCCGGGCAGAATGTTGTAAAAACCATATTTAGCAATATGAACTAGTTTGTTAAGTAGAATTGATGATATTAAATCAATTGTGTATAGATACGATTGGATTGGAGTCAAATTCAAAAGGAAAAGGGATTGCTACGGATTGAATCGTTCGTAAACTTTCGAGGTAAGTGTTTGTTCTATCCTAGTTTGTAGGAATATGAATTTAGTTATGAATAATTTGTTGAATAAGAATTTTTGATGTTATACCAGTAATGAAGGTAAATTGTTGAAACTATTATAAATTATTGGTTTAAAAACCGGTAATTATAAATATTGTTGATATAGAGATTATTGGCTAAATGCCGGTAATATATATATAATTATGAAATGGGATCGTGTGGTACGCCGACCACTTATATAATAAGAAATGGGATCGTGTGGTACGCCGACCACGAAGTGATTTAAATCTTGGCATTGGCCATAGTTGCCGGTAGCCTTTTGATATATTTGGGAGCGGGTGGTACGCCTACCACAAGATATAATTTTTGATATATTTGGGAGCGGGTGGTACGCCTACCACAAGATATAATTTTTGATAATTGGGAGCGGGTGGTACGCCTACCACAAGAGATAATTACCGTGATAGTTGGGAGCGGGTGGTACGCCTACCACGAGACATGAAATGAAAGAGGAAATTGAGACATGAAAGTAAAATTATTTTGGATATCTTGAGTTATTGAATATTATTTCAGAGCAGAGTATTTCTTTATAAATGTATTGTATATATATATCTATATTGCAACTGTACAGGTTTAGGTGGGTGACCTGGCCTTAGCCTTGTCACTAGTTCGCTGGGATAGGCCAGGCACTTACCAGCACATGGGGTCGGTTGTGCTGATACTACACTCTGCGCTCTTTTTGCGCAGATACAGGTTACGGACAGCAGCAGCGGCAGTAGTGACTTGTGGATTTTCCGACTATTGAGATTACGAGGTAGCCTTGCAGGCGTCCGCAGGACCCGTTGTCTCTTCTATCTATGCTTTTCATTCGTTATCTCATGTAATCGAGATAAACAGCTTGTATTTTCTTTCAGACAATTATGTGTATTATTCTTAGAAGTTCGTGAGTATTGTGACACCAGTCTTGGGTAGTGTATCAGATTTGGATTTTTCTTTATCATATCTGACTAAGTCTTCCGCTAATTTTGATTATTCCGCTGTAATTTGTATGTTGTTAACAAGGAATTGGTTATTAATGGAGAGGTAATTAATATTTGGCTTGCCTAGCTTCTATTTAGTAGGCGCCATCATGACCCCGACGGTGGGAAATCCGGGTCGTGACAAGTTGGTATCAGAGCACTAGGTTGCACAGGTCTCACAACTCACGAACAACCTTAGTAGAGTCTGAAGGATCGGTACGGAGACGTCTGTATTTATCCTCCAGAGGCTACACAGTTAGGAAAATATTCTCTTTATTCTTTCCAGTCGTGCGACCTGATCCTTTAAATATTAATTGAACTTCTACTCTGTTCTTCCACAGATGGTACGGACACGTGCATCCTCATCTACTGACCAGCAGCCCGAGGTCCCAGCAGCGGCAGCTCCTGCTAGGGGTAGAGGCCGAGGTCGAGGTCGACCTAGAGGACAAGGTAGGGGCAGGGCTCAGCCCCGAGCAGCAGCACGAGTGGCAGAACCTCGTGTTCATATCGAGGAGGAAGTTCCAACCCTAGCAGCTCCAGTAGGCCCAGCTCAGGTCCCAGGAGGAGCAGTGTTTTCACCGGATCTACAGGATGCTTTGGTCCGTATAGCAGGTTTTATGGATCATATCACCAGAGCAGGTTTATTACCGGTAGCACCAGCCACTTCTCAGGCTGGAGGAGGTAATCAGACTCCTGCTACGCGCACTCCGGAGCCAGTAATTCCCCAGGCTCAGGATCCTGTGATTCAGCCAGTTGAGGCAGTTCGACCTATTATTGCGACTCCGTCTAATGATGGTGTAGCCATGTCTGCTGATGCGTTGTGGAGATTGGACAGGTTTACCAAACTGTTCACTACCACATTCAGTGGCACTCCTTCAGAGGACCCACAGGACTTCCTATACAGCTGCCACGAAGTTCTCCGTACTATGGGTATTGTGGAGACAAATGGTGTGGATTTTGCTACTTTTCGGTTATCTGGTTCCGCCAAGACTTGGTGGAGAGATTATTGTCTAACCAAGCCAGCGGGATCGTCATCTTTGACTTGGGAGCAGTTTGCAGAATTATTCTTGGAGAAGTTCCTTCCAGCAACTCAGCGGGAGTTTATGCGCAGACAATTTGAGCGTCTTCATCAGGGTTCTATGTCTGTCACACAGCACGAGACTAGGTTCGTGGACCTGGCTCGTCATGCTGTTATCATACTTCCCACAGAGCGGGAGAGAGTGAGGAGGTTTATTGATGGCTTGAATCAGCCAATTCGGCTACAGATGGCTATGGGGGCAGGAACTGAAATCACTTTTCAGGAGGCGGCTAATACAGCCCGCCGGATCGAGATGGCTCTGTCACGGGGAGCGAGACATGGATCGGATAAGAGATCTCATAATTCGGGTAGATTCAGTGGTACCTCGTCTGGAGATAGAGATTTTTATGACAGAGGCCATCCTCCTAGGCCTTATCAGCCGGCTCTTCAGGTTTCTCATGATGCTTCTAGCGATCGTAATTCTCAGCCACGCTACTCTGATCAGCAGCCTATCACTGCACCACCACTTCGCCATTTTCAGCAGCCGAGGGCTTGTTTTACGTGCGGTGATTTTAGGCACATTGTAAGTATTGCCCTCGAGCTTCCGACGCATCTCACCAGCGAGGTTCTCGTGCCACGATTCGTGCCCTGCCCTCACCGCCCGCCCAGCCCGCCCAGAGAGCGGAGGTAGAGGACATAGAGGCGGAGGCAGAGGTCACAGAGGCGGAGCTCGCACCGACAGAGGTGAGACCAGCCGCAGCACCGATCGTCCTAGAGACATCGCTCGTGTGGCGGGGCACAGCCCCGCATGTTATGCACTTCCCGCCGCACCGCAGGCCGAGTCTTCCGACGCCGTCATTACAGTATTATTTTGGTTTGCGATAGAAAGGCATCAGCATTATTTGACCCCGGGTCTACATATTCGTACGTGTCTTCCTATTTTGCACCATACTTGATTCAGCCCGCTGATCCACCGAGTGTTCCTCGTTCACGTGTCTCACACCAAGTAGGCGACTCTATCGTGGCTGATCGAGTTCACTCGGTCATGTATTATAGTAATTGAGGTCTCGAGACCCGTGTCGATTTATTACTCCTAAATACGGCGGACTTCGATATTATACTAGGCATGGACTCGGCTATCTCCGTATCATGCTATTTTAGATTGCCATGCCAAGACCGTGACTTTAGCCCCGCCAAATTCGCCTCGTATAGAGTGGAAAGGAATTTCAGGTCATACTAGCCGTAATATTATTTCTTATGTTAAAGCTCAGCGTATGGTTGGAAAGGGATGCTTGGCTTATTTGGCCTATGTCCGTGATTCTAGTGCTCAGGTTCCTTCTATTGACTCTGTGCCTGTGGTTCGCGAATTTCCTGAAGTATTTCCTTCAGACTTGCCAGGTATGCCGCCCGATAGGGACATTGATTTTTGCATTGATTTGGCTCCAGGCACTCAGCCCATTTCCATTCCCCCATACCGTATGGCTCCGCCGGAGTTAAAAGAATTGAAGGAACAGTTGCAGGATTTACTTGAAAAGGGTTTCATTAGGCCCAGTGTTTCGCCGTGGGGTGCACCTGTATTATTTGTAAAGAAGAAAGATGGTTCGATGAGAATGTGCATTGACTATCGACAGTTAAACAAGGTGACTATCAAAAATAAATATCCACTTCCGCGAATTGATGATTTATTTGACCAGCTTCAGGGTGCCAAGGTATTTTCAAAGATAGATTTGAGATCTGGCTATCATCAGCTGAAGATTAGGGCATCTGATGTCCCTAAGACCGCGTTCCGCACTCGGTATGGACATTATGAATTCCTGGTCATGTCTTTTGGGTTGACAAATGCTCCAACAGCTTTTATGGAATTAATGAATCGGGTGTTCCGGCCTTATTTAGACTTGTTTGTAATAGTCTTCATCGATGACATATTAATATATTCCCGCAGTCAGGAGGAGCATGCGCAACATCTCAGAGTGGCCTTACAGACTCTGAGAGATAGCCAGCTATATGCAAAATTTTCAAAGTGTGAATTTTGGCTAAGTTCAGTTGCATTCCTGGGTCATATTGTGACGGCAGCAGGTATTCAGGTTGATCCAAAGAAAATTGAGGCAATCAAGAGCTGGCCTAGACCGACATCAGCCACAGATATTCGGAGTTTCTTGGGGTTAGCCGGTTATTACCGCCGATTCGTAGAAGGATTTTCTTCTATTGCAACCCCACTCACCAGATTGACCCAGAAGGGTGTTCAATTTGAATGGTCCGATGAACGTGAGGCGAGCTTTCAAAAGCTCAAGACAACCTTGACCACAGCACCGGTATTGGTTTTACCCACAGGTACGGGACCTTATACTGTTTATTGTGATGCTTCCCGTATTGGGCTTGGTGCAGAGTTAATGCAGGATGGCAAGGTTATTGCCTATGCTTCGAGGCAGTTGAAGATTCATGAGAAGAACTATCCAGTGCATGATCTAGAATTGGCGGCGATTATTCACGCATTGAAGATCCGGAGGCATTATTTGTATGGTGTAGCATGTGAAGTGTACACCGATCATAAGAGTCTTCAGTATTTGTTTAAGCAGAAAGAGTTGAATATGAGGCAGAGAAGGTGGCTATAGTTGCTAAAAGACTATGATGTTACTATTTTATATCACCCAGGTAAGGCCAATGTGGTGGCCGATGCATTGAGTAGAAAGTCTGCCAGCATGGGTAGTCTTGCATATATTCCGGTCAGTCAGAGACCATTAGCTCTAGATGTCCAGGCCTTAGCCAATCGGTTCGTGAGATTAAACATTTCTGAGCCTAGCAGGGTGTTAGCCCGCACGGTCGCTCATTCTTCTTTATTAGAGCGTATCCGTGAGAGGCAATTTGATGATCCTCATTTGCGTGAGTTGAGAGATACAGTACAGCGGGGAGGTGCCACACAGGTAAATCTAGATGATGATGGGATATTGAAATTGCAGTGTCGAGTTTGTGTGCCCAATGTCGAAGGTATTCGAGAGTTAATCTTAGCAGAGGCCCACAGTTCGCGGTATTCTATTCACCCAGGCGCCGCGAAGATGTATCAGGACTTACGTCAGCACTATTGGTGGCGCAGAATGAAGAAAGATATCGTTGCGTATGTTTCTCGGTGTCTAAATTGTCAGCAGGTGAAATATGAGCACCGAGACCTGGTGGTGTATTCCAGAGGATTGAAATTCCTGAGTGGAAATGGGAGCGGATCACTATGGATTTCGTTACTGGACTTCCTTTGACTAGACGGAAATTTGATACTATTTGGGTCATTGTTGATAGGCCGACCAAGTCAGCACACTTTATTCCAGTATCCTTCTCCTACTCATCTGGAGAGATTAGCGAGGTTTACATTAGGGAGATTGTTCGTCTCCACGGAGTGCCACTATCTATTATCTCAGATCGGGTACGCAGCTTACCTCGCGGTTCCGGAGAACGGTCCAACAGGAGTTAGGCACCCGTGTTCAGCTGAGTACAGCATTTCATCCTCGTACGGATGGCCACTCCGAGAGACTATTCGCATTCTAGAGACATGCTTCGAGCTTCGTGTTATTGATTTCGGAGGTTCGCGGGACCAGTTCGCCATTAGCAGAGTTCGCCACAATAACAGCTACCAATCTAGCATCCGGATGGCTCCGTATGAGGCGTTATATGGTAGGCGATGTCGATCACCGTTGGATGGTTTGAACCGGGAGAGGCTCGGTTGTTGGGTACACATCTAGTTCAGGAGGCCTTAGATAAGGTCAAGACTATTCAGGAGAGATTGCGTTCAGCTCAGTCCAGGCAAAAGACTTATGCGGATCGTAAGGTTCGAGATGTAGATTTCATGGTCGGTGAACGAGTATTGCTCCGGGTGTCGCCTATGAAGGGCGTGATGAGGTTTGGGAAGAAGGGCAAGCTCAGCCCTAGGTATATCGGTCCATTTGAGATTCTAGACAGAGTGGGAGGGGTGGCTTACAGATTAGCTTTGCCGCCTAGCTTATCAGCCGTGCATCTAGTTTTTCATGTATCTATGCTTCGGAGATACCACGGCGATCCCACACATGTGTTAGACTTCGATACTGTCCAATTGGACAATGATCTATCTTACGAGGAGGAGCCTGTAGCCATTCTAGACCGGCAGGTTCGACAGCTGAGGTCGAAGAGTTATCCTTCTCTGCGTGTTCAGTGGAGAGGTCAGCCTCCCGAGGCATCGACCCGGGAGTCCGAGTCCGATATGCGGAGCCGCTACCCACACTTGTTTCCCCGACTCGTGTACTTTTCTTTTGTCCGTTCGAGGACGAACTGCTGTTTTGTAGGTGGAGATTGTGACGACCCAATGCGGTCATCACTTGTTTATTTAATCATTCCGAGCTTTCGAGGTTTTGAAAACCTCATTTATAGTTGCCTCGATTTGCGTGCACGATCCGGCACAAAGCTGGAAAAGATTTATGTTGAAATATGTGAAATATGTGAAAAAGTAGAAGAATTTTGATATTAATATTGATATGGTTGACTTTGGTCAACATTTTTGGTAAACGGACCCGGATCCGTGATTTGACTATTTCAGAAAATCCGTAAAAAAATATGGAACTTGGGCATATGTCCGGAATTGAAATCCGAGGTCTAGAACCCCGGTAAAAGAATTTTTCTCTTAAATTGTTTTCTGAAAATGTTTAAGGAAAATGAAACTGAATTTTTATTAAAAAGTACTGGTATCGGGCTCGTATTTTGGTTCCGACGCCCGGTACAGGTCATATATATTGGTTAAGCGCTTCCCGTAAAGTTTGGTTGAAAACGGACGTCGTTTGACGTGTTTCGGCCTTAAATTGGAAAGTTTGGAAATTATGAAATCTTAAAGAATTCTTGAGCTTTAAGGCTCAATTCATTGATTTTGATGTTATTTAAGCGATTTGATCGCGCGAGCAAGTTCGTATGACGTTTTTGAGTTAGTGTACATATTTGGTTTGGAGCCCCGAGGGCTCGGGAGTGTTTCGGAGGTGGTTCGGGGTGTTTTTGGACTTAGAAAACTGGCAGATTTTCTGCAATTTTTACACAGACATTTTACCCTACGCGATCGCGGACTTGTTCACGCGATCGCACTGCCTTGTCACGTTACTCAACGCGATCGCGGCTGTCTTCACGCGATCGCGAAGCTTTACGTCTTTCTTCAACGCGATCGCAGCCGTCTGCACGCGATCGCGTAGCTTTCCGTTTTCCTTCACCGCGATCGCGACCCTTTTCACGCGATCGCGTAGTACAAATGTGCCACCCAGCGAAATTCTTCTACGCGATCGCAAGCATTGTCCACGCGATCGCGTAGTGTTGAACATTTGCCTTCCGCGATCGCGATCCAATTCACGCGATCGCGTAGAACAAAATTCCGCCCAGTGATTTAATACCCCAAAACAGAACACTTACGGGATTTTATCCCACTTTCACAAAATCCCTTCTTCTCCACAACTTTTGGGCGATTTTTGAGGCATTTCTTCATCAAAGTTCATTGGGTAAGTATTGTTAACTTGTCTTCATCATTTTTCATCAACATCAATCAAATCCTTAGGCTTAAACATGTGTAAATTGGTTGGAAATTTGAGAAATGGGTATAGTTAGGGCTTTCAAAGAATTTGCGATTTAGACCTCGTTTTGGAGTCGAACTTAAGAACAAATTGTATATTTGAACTCATGGAAGATTGGGTGAACTTATTTTGGTTCGAAACTTGAGTTTCGATTATGTGGGCCCGGGGTCGATTTTTACTATTCCGGGCAGAATGTTGTAAAAACCATATTTAGCAATATGAACTAGTTTGTTAAGTAGAATTGATGATATTAAATCAATTGTGTATAGATACGATTGGATTGGAGTCAAATTCAAAAGGAAAAGGCATTGCTACGGATTGAATCGTTCATAAACTTTCGAGGTAAGTGTTTGTTCTATCCTAGTTTGTAGGAATATGAATTTAGTTATGAATAATTTGTTGAATAAGAATTTTTGATGTTATACCGATAATGAAGGTAAATTGTTGAAACTATTATAAATTATTGGTTTAAAAACCGGTAATTATAAATATTGTTGATATAGAGATTATTGGCTAAATGCCGGTAATATATATATAATTATGAAATGGGATCGTGTGGTACGCCGACCACTTATATAATAAGAAATGGGATCGTGTGGTACGCCGACCACGAAGTGATTTAAATCTTGGCATTGGCCATAGTTGCCGGTAGCCTATTGATATATTTGGGAGCGGGTGGTACGCCTACCACAAGATATAATTTTTGATATATTTAGGAGCGGGTGGTACGCCTACCACAAGATATAATTACTGATATATTAGGAGCGGGTGGTACGCTTACCACAAGATATAATTACTGTGATAGTTGGGAGCGGGTGGTACGCCTACCACGAGACATGAAATGAAAGAGGAAATTGAGACATGAAAGTAAGATTATTTTGGATATCTTGAGTTATTGAATATTATTTCAGAGCAGAGTATTTCTTTATGAATGTATTGTATATATATATCTATATTGCAACCGTACAGGTTTAGGTGGGTGACTGGCCTTAGCCTTGTCACTAGTTCGCTGGGATAGGCCAGGCACTTACCAGCACATGGGGTCGGTTGTGCTGATACTACACTCTGCGCTCTTTTTGCGCAGATACAGGTTACGGACAGCAGCAGCGGCAGTAGCGACTTGTGGATTTTCCGACTACTGAGACTACGAGGTAGCCTTGCAGGCGTCCGCAGGACCCATTGTCTCTCCTATCTATGCTTTTCATTCTGTTATCTCATGTAATCGAGATAAACACCTTGTATTTTCTTTCAAACAATTATGTGTATTATTCTTAGAAGTTCGTGAGTATTGTGACACCAGTCTTGGGTAGTGTATCAGATTTGGAGTTTTCTTTATCATATCTGACTAAGTCTTCCGCTAATTTTGATTATTCCGCTGTAATTTGTATGTTGTTAACAAGGAATTGGTTATTAATGGAGAGGTAATTAATATTTGGCTTGCCTAGCTTCTATTTAGTAGGCGCCATCATGACCCCGATGGTGGGAAATCCGGGTCGTGACAATACAATACTAATACAAGTATAATATGATATTATATCAGTATAAGTTTAGAGTCAGTTTTAAGTTGTATCAAAATTGTATAAGAATTCTTTTAGGATTATATCAAATTGTATCTTAATTATGAGCAGTTGTGAATTTGTGATGAATTTCACACTTTGTATCACAAATATATGATAGTTATATATTAATTTATTAGTATCATATCAAGTATTATTTTGGATATTAAGGTACCATCTATGTATTAGATACAATTGTGATACAAGTATGGTATAATTATGTTTTATGTATTGATGTATCTGATACAATTTAAATACAATTATGATAGAGTTATCATACAATTGTTGAATATTTCTTAATTTTTAGTGTTGTCCGATATTCCAAAAGAAGAACGATGCAATTGATCATATAATAATATAAAGCTATCAACTATGGTATGAAGAGAGAAGATAGAGTTTTTGAGCGTTAATTAAGGGATTTTTTTTGTAAGAAAAGAAGGAGAGAGAAGATAAGAGAGAAAAAAAAAGAATGTAATTGGATCCCTCAATCTATATAATTTGTAAAATAAATCTAAATACTTATTAAAAACCACAAAATATAAAAAAATATTTGGTAAATAAATTTTTATTAGAGTATAATTAGATAAAAATCCATCTTAAAATGCTAGTGGATGTTAGTATCTTGATCCAATAGGTATCTTCTTTTATTTTATTTTTTCTCCGAAGATCCAAGTATCAGTATGAGCCATAACTGCAAACGCTTTATATACCCATGGATCCATTTCTCAATTCTCTGCAAAAAAACTCACTCAAAATACTGATAAATTAACGTGAGAAAGAGAGAGAAGAGTGGTGGTCCAAAAAAAATGGAGAACCATAGCTCCTCTTTCTCTAACTTAAAATCTTACCTCCGAGCACTTTCCGATACCCCAAACCGGTTAGCTCGCCGTGCCGGTTCAGTCTCGACTTCTTTCGAAGAAACAAGCCGAGTCAGAGCCCGGTCTGGTGGAGATATGAAGCGGAATCTCCGGTGGTACGACCTCGTCGGATTTGGCGTCGGTGGTATGGTTGGCGCCGGTGTCTTTGTTACTTCCGGTCGTGCTAGCCGTCTCTGTGCTGGTCCCGCTGTTGTCCTCTCTTACGCCATTGCTGGCTTTTGTGCTCTTCTCTCTGCTTTCTGTTACACTGAGTTCGCCGTTGATATGCCTGTTGCTGGCGGTGCCTTCAGCTATATCCGCATCACTTTTGGTCCGTTTTTCACTCCGAATTTATTAAAATAATTCGTTAATCAACACTTACAAAAATCACATTGCCTGTAACTTTTTATTACTCCGATTAACTTGATCAACGTCATGGCGTAGTGCAGGTGAATTTCTAGCGTTTTTGACTGGTGCGAATCTAATAATTGACTACGTATTATCAAATGCTGCGGTGGCAAGGAGTTTCACTGGATATTTATGTACAGCTTTGGGCATAGAAAGTAAATTGAAAATTACCGTTAGTGGATTACCCAAAGGATTCAATGAGATTGATGTTGTTGCCGTCTTAGTTGTTTTAGCCCTCACCGTAATCATCTGCTACAGGTAAGGCAAAATCATGAGAACTCAATCCAATCCAATTCAATTTCATTTTATCAAATAAGCTTCGAATAATAATTATTTGTTGTTATTTTGTGCAGTACAAGGGAGAGTTCGATGTTGAATATGGTGTTAACGGCGTTACATTTATTGTTCATAGTATTTGTTATTGTAATTGGGTTTACGAGAGGTGAAACGAAGAATTTTACAAAAGCAGGGGATCAAAATCATGCGAGTGGATTTTTTCCATTTGGAGCTTCAGGGGTGTTCAATGGGGCAGCAATGGTGTACTTGAGCTACATAGGTTACGACGCCGTTTCAACTATGGCTGAAGAGGTCAGAAATCCAGTTAAGGATATACCTGTTGGCGTCTCGGGTTCCGTTATACTCGTGACAGTTCTTTACTGCCTCATGGCTGCTTCTATGTCCATGCTTCTCCCTTATGATATGGTAGGGTATAATTTGGTTTACTTATGTTAAAGTACATTTTTACCCTTACTATTATTTACTATCTGATTACACCTTAGTCTCAAATAAATTGACTAATTTTACGCGCAATTTTTTGGATTTACAACTCCCTGCAATGTTAGCAAACTCAAATAAATGTAAAAGAGATTAATATATATCATTTAAGTTATATGTATTGACAGTTTAAATATTATGATTGTATTTAATATGTGATAGTAATAGATCAGATATCATTTATTATCAAATTAGTGATTAATATAAATGTTAATTACATATTTATTGAATTGTTTGATGAACAGATTGACCCAGATGCGCCATTTTCCGGGGCATTTATGGGGTCAGACGGCTGGAGTTGGGTGTCGAATGTGATAGGTGTGGGTGCGGCTTTCGGTATTCTAACATCTTTGTTAGTGGCAATGTTGGGGCAGGCTCGATACATGTGTGTAATCGGACGGTCCAGCGTGGTTCCTGCTTGGTTTGCTAAGGTCCATCCTAAGACATCAACGCCTGTTAACGCTTCTGTTTTTCTCGGTACGTTTTATTCTAATCCTTATTTTAATATTACGTAAACCTCTTAAGCATGATGTTTAATGTATTAATTATTAAGGGGTCGTTTAATTTATCGAGATTAAGATGTGGGATTATAAACTTTATTTCAAACCAAATGATCCGTAAGAATATTTGCCTAAATGTATTACCATTTATTTCTCAAAGCCTCATTAATTTAATTAGTATTGGCTTGGGGAATAAAAGCATAGAGGTGTATTATTATTTGTTTAGAACATCAAATATTTGTTGTATTACGTATTTTTATGTGCATCACTTGGTAGAAATGCGTGTGTATGTGTTTTCCTGTTATTGCGTGAATGTGCTCTTTGTTAGCTTTGCTGTTGGGAGAGTAGGGGGTCCACAAAAGAACCGTTTCGGTTCGGTTAAGACGATACCTTTACGTTTTAGGGAAATGCTCATAAGTTTATCATGGGACTCTATCATATTCGGTTAACTATTTTTCTGGGTTTTGTGGGGTCTATGGATTCATGTCAAGACTGTTGAGTCACTCACAATCACACAAAGTTTTTATAAATATTTAGTGAAAGGGGCTTTGACTGATTTTCTACGTGGGTCCATCATTGGATAAAGCTTGGCTCATATCTCAACGTCTGTTGCTTTTTGTTTTTTCATTTTAGTGATATATTTGTAGCCACTACGCACAACAGTCATACTACAAAGATTTATTATATGAAGTTTTACTTTGTATTCATATAATAAATTATTTTTATGGCTCGAATCTATGATTTTCTGATTATATAACTACAACTTTATTAGTTATGTCAAGGCTTTCAAAATATTTCAAACTAATAAAAATGAAATATATATATGTATTTCAAGCAAGAATATATTCCATATAGTTTTAAAATAAGTTGTATTATATCCTGAAATAATGTCATGTTTGGAGGTCATGACAACGAGAGTCAAAATAGTGGTGACAATTACCGCCCAAAAGGGAATTAAATCCTCTTTTCCTGATATTGATTTAGTCGATGAACTAATTCATGATAATAATGCATTGTATACACCTTAAAAATATATTAAGTAAGGTTCCTTATTGATTCGAGAACGGAAGGAATGAGTTGAGTAACTGCAATTATTGGTCCAAACAATATTATAATTAGAAAGGTTCTTCATATCATTATCTAAACGAATGTTCTCCACATACTTTGATTCACTATTGAGTCACGTTTTTGAGCTCAGCAAAGTATAAACTTTTTTCAGTTGCTGACCAATCTTGAATTCTTATTCTTTGTAAAAATTATGTGTGTGACTTACATTAGTGGAACAAGAATTTAGTAAATGGGGATGTTATATGACTTTGGAAAAAGAGTTGAAAATGCAATATCTCGAATCCTTTGTTCTTCTACCCTTTTGAAGATCTGGTCATGTTCTTTTTCTCAGACCCATAATCTTGACAGGAATTTGTAATGGCCGCAACTTTTGACTGAAATGACACGTTCTTACCAATTTCAGAAATATATTCTTGCTACAATTCCTGGTAAGGGAATTCTTAGTATCACACTAATACATGGATGTGTTTGATCTTTTCAGGAATTTGCACAGCAGCAATTGCCCTTTTCACTGATTTACAAATACTCCTGAACCTTGTGTCAATCGGTACACTGTTTGTGTTTTACATGGTAGCAAATGCTGTTATCTACAAGCGTTACATCTCAGTTGGAGTAACAAACCCATGGCCTACACTGTCTTTCCTTTTTTGCTTCTCTTTGACTTCAATTTTATTCACCCTTTTATGGCAATTTGCACCACCAGGCAAGCCAAAAGCCTCCATGCTTGGTGCTTGCACAGCAATCGCCATCGCTGTAGTACAAATATTCAACTATATGGTACCACAAGCGCGAAAACCTGAGTTTTGGGGTGTCCCATTAATGCCATGGATTCCTTCCATATCTATCTTCCTCAACATATTTTTGTTGGGTTCACTTGATAGACCATCCTATGTTCGATTCGGATTCTTCTCAGGACTTGCTGTACTAGTGTATGTTTTCTACAGTGTTCATGCTAGTTTTGATGCTGAGAAGGATGGATCACTTAGTCAAAAGAGCATTGAACTAGTGAAGGAATCTATTGAAAGCCAGGACCATACTCTCAAAGTGTAAAAATGTTCTCTTTTTGGCTGACTTTATCTTAAGTTATGACTTTTAATTTTTAACTTTTTGGGAGGGGCTTACTGTTATGGATACTTAACAATAGAAATGGGAGAAGAAATATAGGCTGCAAGATTTTGCAGTGAGCAAGCTGTATAGTTTGTTTCTATTAGTGGGTTCAAGTTGTGACTTGTGATCCTTTGTAAATTTTTGTGTTGGTTAATTTAGTCAACAAGAACAAAGGAATCAATTGGGGTGATGTAGTGTGTTGACTACCATTTGACATTCAAGCTTAAATTCTCTTTAACCCACTTGATTACCTATTTGCAATTTGCCAGCATTTGACATGATGATAAACAAAGAAAAGTATTTTCACTTTTAAAAATGTATGTGTTTTGGACATAAAACTTCATTTAGAATAGTGTTTATGAAAGTTGATGATTTCATAGTCTTCACTCGAAATA
The DNA here is from genome assembly GCA_032618575.1 of Nicotiana noctiflora. NCBI lineage: Eukaryota > Viridiplantae > Streptophyta > Magnoliopsida > Solanales > Solanaceae > Nicotiana > Nicotiana noctiflora. Next base: position 161,226 of record JASVEL010008000.1, read on the forward strand.
AACTTTCAAATCACAATTTCAGTACTTCACTTAAAATTTAAATAATATTTCTCTTAGCACTTCAGTATTTTCATTAGCTAACTTCAATTTACAAGTAATTATTTCATGTTTTTAGTTCAAATATGACGTCATGAATTCAAAGTGGCCCTATTTTAAGTGTGCGATCTCAGCAGGGTTACAACTAGCATGAAAGTCCATTTATTGTGGAATCTATCACTAGTAAAAATGAAATGAAAATAAGATACAGATCCAGTTAAAGGTTATCCTTTTGGAGAATAAGGAGGAAAAAGGAAAGAAAAACTTTAAAGATGAGGATGGAATAAAAAAGAAATATGGAGAATTGGAGATAGAGACTAATAAATTTATTATCATCAAAAGTTGTGATACATATATATGATCCATTCACAATTAGTAACTTTGGTTCGAGCACTAGGTCCAAAAACAAGTCAATATAGAGAATTTTTTTCCTTATCTTACACGAACATCCAGACGAAAAATCCACCAAAATTATTTATCGATTCAAAAGATAAAAATAATTTGATAGGCGGATTTAGGATTTAAATTTTATGGGTTCAAACATATTATATTTTTAAAATTATTGGTTCATATCTATTATTTTTATAATTTTAATATATAAATTTTTACTCCGCGTCAAAAGTTATGGTTCAGTTGAACCTTTAGACTCTACACTACATCCGCCTGTAATGACAAGAGATAAACATGAGAAAATAGGGGAAAAAGAAAGCATAAAACATGGGCTAAAGCCAGCGGACTGCACTATGTTACTATCGTCCAATGCCGTGTTTCTATTTTTTCTATCTTAGGTGTGTTTGGTACGAAGGAAAATATTTTCTGAAAAATGTTTTTCAATATTCACATGTTTGATTGGCTTAAATATTTTGGAAAATATTTTTTTTATCAATTCATTTTCCTCCAATTGAAGGAAAATATTTTCCTTATCAAAAGAAGGGAAAACATTTTCCAAAGCTCCTTCTCAACCTTTATCACCCTCACAAATCCATCACACCAACAACAACAACAACAACAACAACCCAGTATAATCCCACTTAGTGAGGTCTGGGGAGGGTAGTGTGTACGCAGACCTTACCCCTACCCTAAGGTAGAGAGACTGTTTCCAAATAGACCCCCGGCATCCTTCCCTCCAAGAACTACCCACCTTGCTCTTGGGGAGACTCGAACTCACAACCTCTCGGTTGGAAGTGGGGGTTGCTTACCATCAGAGCAACCCCTCTTGTCACAAATCCATCACACCCTCTCCCGAAAAAAAGTTTTTTTTTTTTTTTAAATTTCAGTTTTTCCATCCACCCTACTACCCCTCTACCACCACCCACCGAAAAAAAAATATTTTTTTACCTTCAATTATTTTTTTTTGCAATTTCAAATTTCTATTTTTTCATTTTTCTGCACCACGCAGCCCCCACCCCTACCCCTTCCCCCTCCCCCGCAAAAAAAATATTTTTTTACCTTAAATTTTTTCTTTTTTACAATTTCAAATTTCTGTTTTTTTATTTTTCTACACCACCCAGCCCCCACCCTATCCCTTACCCCCTCCCCCCAAAAATTATTTTTTTACCTCAAATTTTTTTTGCAATTATTTCTTCTTTTTATTTTTCTGCACCACCCACTCCCCCTCCCCCCCAAAAAAAAATTATTTTTTTACCTCAATTTTTTTTTTAAATTTCAAATTTCTATTTTTTTTTCGTTTTACTGCCCCCAGCCCCGCTCCCACCCTCTGCTCCCCCCCCCTAAAATTAAAATATATTTTTTAGTTTTTAATTTTATTATTTATCGATTTAAAGACTCAAAATTTTACAAGTTCCAAAATTATGAGTTTGAAAGTTTATGTGTTTGGAAGTTTACGAGTCTAAAAATTATAAAATTTACGGGTTCGAAAATATGCGGTTTTTGCGTTAAAAAGTAAAGCATCACCACTAGTTCCTTTAGATTGTGTCAATTTTTAGAGACTTGGGGAAGGGGTGAGGGAGGTGGGAGGGGAGGGGTGAGGAGAGTTGCATAAAAAATATTTTTCTAAAAAAACTATTTTCTACTCTCTAACCAAACAATAGAAAATATTTTTCAGAAAATGTTTTCCACTTACCAACCAAACAAGAGAAAATAAGTGATAAAACCACTCATATTCCATGAAAACATTTTCCTTCATACCAAACACACCCTTAGTTCTATCCTTTTTGGTCGGTTTTTCATGTCTATTCTCTCACCCCCACACCCCACCAAAGAAGAAACCCCACCCCCTCAATCCAATTCCTTTCTTCTATATATATATATATATATATATATACTAGTTGTTGCAGAGCCCGGGCCCAAGCTCATTTTTATAATACCTCTAAAATAGAAAGATTATAAAATTAATGTTACCATATTAAGAACCTCTTCCACACCCAGTTAAAGAAGCTAAGGACATGTCCCGCATTTCACTCGGCCTTAAATGGATCTATATTTTCTATTCTCGCTCGTTTATCTGCAATTAAGCACAACTTGTGAGCCTTTTGGGATATTTTTGTCAAATTTCTAATCAAAACATAAGCAAGAAGGAGTTTAAAATGCATCAAAATCCCTAGTTATCAGCAGACATCAAAGTCTCTTTTAGATTACTATATTTACTTTCTGTCCAATTTGTATTCCAATTTGTATTCCAGACGGTTGTTATATTATATTACTTCCTAGAGATAGCTCATGCACTTGTGATACAGGGTTCTGGGATTGTTCAATATTAAATTTGTTAAAGACATCCTCTTATTTCAATGAATTTCGTTATTTATTATTTAATGTATAAAAGAAATAATTTCAATAAGTCCTAAAACGAGAATTTAATTAATTTCTTGGTGTTGGCTTGCCTGAAAGCATGTCCGGCGCTATCATGATCCTTAATGAATTTTGGGTCGTGACAGATGACATTTCATCATAAGCAAAAGGAAGGTTATCTCGAACAATAGCAGGAATATTGTTCTCGTTAAACTTGTGGCAAAACCTTTTGATATGTCCTTTCTTTCTACAGTGGTTGCATGTAATATTATGGTATTTGGATCTTAACTTACTTCTAAGTTTACCTTTATTCCTCATGCCTCTTGTTCTATCTCTCCCTCGATCTTGTGTAACCAAGATATCTGCTTGCAAGGACGAACCTTGAGATTTTATTCTTACTTTCTCGTTCAGCACACCACTCTTGGCATATTTCATGCTCACCTTACCTCTAGAAGCTAAATTTATTAAAGAAACACGAAGAGTTTTCCAAGAGTTAGGAAAAGTATTAAGAAGCCAAAGTCCTTGTATCTCATCATTAAAATTAACTCCCATTCCAGACAACTGATCAAGGACTCCCTGAAAATCCTTGACGTGATTAAGGATAGGGCTTCCTTTCTTGCATTTAAAGGTCATCAATTGCTTTAGCATGAACAACTTGTTGTTCCTAATTTTTGAAGCATAAGAGTCTCTAGATTTTCCTATAATATTCTCGTATGTGTCTCGTTCACAATTTGGTTGTGAACATTATCTTCAACCCATTATCGTATATATTCACATACTTGTTGGTGCTAAAAATCCCAATCTTTATCAGATATACTCCCGGGTTTATGATCTGCAATCTTCTTCACGAATAACAAATCTTTCGTTCTGCTTTTCCAAACATTATAATTCCTCCCATTTAAACATACCATCTTGCTCATATTCGTCTCTATTCTGTGATAACCCGAATAAATAACCAAGGCTCTGATACCACTGTTATGTCGAGGAATAGGCAAACCCGAAAATAAAGAAGATAAATAATATCAAATTTTAACGTGGAAGACCCTTCAAATCCAAGGTAAAAACCACGGGATCACAAAGATCCAAAAAAACTCCACTATAATAATAAGAGGGTTACAAAAGTTCTCCAAATTGTCTATACAACAAGTGTCAAATACGGGGTAACAATAGCAATAAGAGTAACAACTAATCAATTGAAGAAAGGGGAATCCACAAAAATGAAGCTGCTGTTTAGAGGCTTGATATCAGATTCTACGGACCTCCAAATCTAATCTCCACCGTTCAAATTCAACTCCAAGATGTTACGAACACTCATGCAAAATTTCAGCATAATCCAAAGTTTAACGAATCATAAAATATAATTTGAAATTGGCTGGTCAGAACAAAATCCGCAACCAAACAAATACTTTTCTTCTCTCTTCTCTCTTGATGAAAGCTCTCTGAAAAATTACTGTTATGACCTTAAGTCTTCTAAAGACTTGTATTAATGAGCATAGAATAATTCTATAAGGTTGTCCTATTTATATATCATGAGTGATGCTTTCTCTTAAAGCCAAAATCCACTCAAAATAGGAATAAACACCGAATCGAATTCGGAATAGGAATGTAAATCAAAAGAGAATAAGGTTAGGCATTGGGCGTTTGGCTGGACAACATGGGCATGTGCTCAACAAAACCAACCTTTGCTAATCGGCCACTCTTCATCAAAATATTACAAAATTATATTGTGCATATAAGTAAAATATCATATTTTAGATGTATATAACATATATTGCACCGTCTTTTATCGAAAAATATTTTTACTTCTTTTAAATCGAAATATTCTTAAAAAAAATTCTGGATTCGCCACTAATTTAATTATACCACGGTACTCTTAGTTTTGCCCGTATATGGAATCATGGATGAGATGAAGGTTCCTAGCTAGCTAAAACATGTTAGAATTCCATGACAGGCATATGCCAAGAAACTATAGTTTAGTTTATGTTCGTCTATCCAATTGGTTGGATTCCACTAGGAAAGTCAGAAATGATAAGATCGTAAACCTTTCCAACTGATTTTGATATGAAAGCTGTTGATGCTCGGGGTGCTTTCTGTATTAATCCACTTTAATTTTTATACATATCTGAATAATCTGAGTGAATAAAACATATTGAAAATAGTGTCACAGTAAAACAAAGTGTTTGCATAAGCTATAAGCTAACAAATTCAACTTTTGTCTAAAGAAAAGCTAGAAATTATTTATGGACTGGGAATTAATTACCTTATGATCGCCTTTTGTACATTATCAGACATTCAAAATGATAATTACAAGTTCAATCATATTAAGTAGAAATATGAAATAAGTAACTAAAAACAATCCAATGAAACACCACAATATATATATATATATATATATATATATATATATATATATATATATATATATATCAGTAACCAGGATCTCCAAAAAAAAAAAAGGGAAGGGAAGTTTAATTTGTAATGCATTATTGGTGATGTTTCAATTGGGTCAGAATTACAAAGTAGAACCAACTTGCAAATTACAAAAGAAGCCACGAGATTTTCATGCACTTGTCCACTTAGATATATATATAAATGGGTGGTGGAAAATATTCCACCAATTTCTATCTTTCATGATGTTCTCATTATGCTGCTGAGATTTTTATAAATTTTAGAACGAACTTATATTGCTATCATGATGTTAATATCACTTTAATTTACTTTATTCCTCCGTCTTTCTTTTTGCTAATCCAATCAAGGATTAAAGCCACAATGAAACAAGTTGCCCGAATATGATCACATGAATAACATATCATTCTTATAAGTCGTAACATGTGCTGGATAAATAGGATTAGGAACTATCACTAATACGATCTCTCTATTCTTAATCAAAAGTCTTGAATTTGAGCTCTATAATGAAAAATATCTTGCTGGGATACTTTATCCTTTAATAAGTCTCGATACGAATTCAAATTAATCGAAACTTCAATATAGGGTAATTGGAAATTCGTAAACTATACGGGGCATAGGCACCTTATTTTAAGTGGTGTCAAGTACACCGCTTCATCAAATTTTTTGTAAACAAGTATCTGTAAATCATAAGAAAAATAAAAATATTTGGAACAAATATAAAAAATGACACTACTTGTCGTTCTAATGATTTATTTACTTGTTTACTACAATAAATATTAATACCGATTATAAAAATTCTTGCGTACCACACTGAAATCACGGTGAAACAAGGTAGGATAATTTGTGAAAATTGCCTTTTATTTCTCGTTTTCATTTTGAAAGATGTGGGAGACAAGTTGTCACCTTCTTCAACAATGACCAATTTTAGTGGTCTCATGACTCTCCTTTCATCACTAAATACAAAATTATGGACAACTTTATGTACACTCTGACTTATGAGATTATATTGGTGGCTGCTTATCCACCAGAAAGAAGACTTTGGATGATGAATTCATGAGTGGAATATCAAGTTTTCTATCACTGTCTTACTAATCTTAGTCAAAGATATGCTAATGATACTTGTTGCATCTTGTTTGTCTCTTTGGTAATGATATTTGTGATTGATTTAGTACTATTTCTGATAAAATTTGGATGATAGACAATGGAGGGGCCAATTTTATCTGCTTGTCCCATAACCTTTTACGGTCCCATTTTTTTTTAGACAAAAAAAGAAGATTAAATCCTTTTGAATGGACTTTTTTTTTTCTCCTTTGTATATTCTCCAAAGTCAAATGCGTGCTGGTAAGCCAAGAATTACGATATAGGCAAACCAGGATTTTGAAAGAAATGTAGATTTTTGTATATGTCATGTAATCTGTACAGTGTTGTATATATACAGATATTCTAGCTAAAAGAAAATTGTAAAAGAATTTAATATTTACAAGTGTAATGAATATATTGGTTCCTACAAATAACAAGAAAACTGAAAATATTCCTTGCATGTGCACTGTTTTGTACTGTGCAGTGCAGGTGGCAAATGATCCAACGGCTGTAATTGTGTCTCTTCAATGGCCTGGATGTGTCCACGTGTCAAGTGTGACACTCTTTAGAGAACTCCGCTTGTGTGCTTAGTGTTTAGTGCTTTGTCTGAAACTTCACTTCTTCTCTCTTCATTTCTTCTCTCTTCTTTCTTCTTCTTCTTCAGACTTTCTTCTTCAAAATTCTTATGTTCTTCGTTCTTAATTGTTGATGCAAGAGCTGATATCTTAACATCCCCCCTCAAGTTGGAGGGTGAAGAAAAAACCCCCAACTTGGGCAAGATCTGATGGTGAGAAGCCCTAGTGAGAGGCTTAGTGAATAGATCTGCAAGTTGAAACTTTGATGGAACATAAGAAAGAGTGATCAAGCCAGAAAGGAATTGTTGCCGAACGAAATGACAATCTAGCTCAACATGTTTGGTTCTTTCATGAAAGACGGGATTCCGAGCAATTGAAATAGCGGCCTGGCTATCGGAGTGTACTGTGACCGGCAAAGTAGGAGGAGTTGTGAGGTCTGCAAGTAATCGAACAAGCCAGGTGATTTCGGCAGTGACGCGGCGCATAGAGCGATATTCCGCTTCAGCTGACGAGAGGGAAATGGAGACTTGTTTCTTGGATTTCCAAGAAATGGGGGCACCTCCCAAAGTGATGAAGAATCCGCTGACGGATCTACGACTGATTTTGCATGCAGCCCAATCTGCATCGCAAAAAGCTATTAAATCAAAGGAGGGTTTTGCAGAAAGAAGAATTCCTTGAGCTGGGTCCAAATTTAAATATCTCAACACACGCAATCCAGCAGAAAGATGAGATTGTTGGGGCTTTTGCATATATTGGCTCAGTGTCAACACATCAAAACAGATATCTGGTCTGGTATTGGTCAAGTAGTTAAGCTTCCCAACTAATCTTCGATAGATGACTGGATCAGCTAAAAGAGGAGAAGTGTCAAGATGTAGTTTGGAGTATGGATCCAGTGGAGAAGACACAGTGGCTTCTGAACATTGAAATTCTTCCAACAACTCCAAGGTAAACTTCCTTTGATTTATGATGAAACCTTGTTCTTCTCTGATGATTTCCATTCCTAGGAAATAATGAATATCCCCAAGTATTTTGATTTTGAACTCTGAATGTAGAAAATGAGTAATATGACTGATTTCTGCAAAATCATTTCCTGTAAGGATAATATCATCTACATAAACTGCTAAAATGGAAATATAATCTTGATTATGTTTAAAAAACAAAGAATAATCGTTTAGAGAAGCTGAGTATCCTTTGAAACTTAGTGCACCAGCCAAACGAGCATACCACTGTCTCGAAGCTTGTTTTAGTCCATACAAGGATTTCTTCAAAAGACAGACTTGGTTAGGATCCCCTGTAGTCATCCCAGGAGGTGTTCTCATATAGACTTCCTCTTGTAAATCTCCATGCAAAAATGCATTGTTTACATCAAGTTGCAGTACTTTCCAGCCTTTCTTTACTGCAACTGCTAAGAGACATCTAATTGTGGTCATCTTGACCACAGGAGAGAATGTCTCAAAGTAATCAACTCCTTCTCTTTGTATATCACCTCTTACAACCAAACGTGCCTTTAACCTTTCTATTGAACCATCTGATCTGTGCTTTACCTTGTATACCCATTTACAAGGTAAGGCTTTCTTACCATGAGGTAAAACTACCAGTTCCCAGGTCTTATTGAGGTTGAGAGCTTCTAATTCTGCCTTCATTGCTTCTCTCCAACCTTCATCTTGTGAGGCCCGGGAAAAACTTTGAGGTTCTGAAATAGAACTCAAAGTGTTCATGAGATGTTGATTGTTGATTGACAAAGCTGCAAAGGGTAGGGTGGTGGGGATAGGAGCTTGGTTGAAACAAGTAGAGGTAATATCAGAAAGAAAAATTGCATTGCAAACATAGTCTTTTAGATAACTGGGCTGTTGGGAAATCCTGTCAGACTTTCTGATAGGTGGAGGAGGTATGGGAAGGTTAGTATGATCATGAGAATCGGGGAGAGTTTGAGAAGAAGTAGATGGGGTAGTATTTGGTGAAGAAGTAGTGGCTGTATCAAGGGTGGAAGGTATGGGTTGGCTGGAAGAACTAGGAGACTGTCTTATATCAGGAATGGTTTCACTAGGAGAGTAAGTCTCACTAGATTGATTGGGAAGGAGAGTGGATGAAGGAAAATTAGGCATGGGATCAGGTGATGTCCCCCCTGAATCAGGTAAACTGATAGGGTAAATCTGATTAGGTTCTGTTGATGCTGTGGCAGCAAAAGGGAAATGATTTTCATAAAATTTCACATCTCTAGAAACAAAGACTGCCTTTGTTTGCAACCCTAGTAATTTATATCCTTTTTGATGTGCTGGATATCCTAGGAACACACATGCTTGAGACCTAGGATCAAATTTGCTTCTGTTTTGAGGCAAAGTGGAAGCATAGCACAAGCATCCAAAAACTCTTAGGTTATCATAAATTGGTGGCTTACCAAAGAGTATCTGATAGGGTGTCTTTCCCTTTAGGACCTTGGAAGGAAACCTATTGATCAAATAGGTTGCAGTAAGAATGCATTCTCCCCAATATTGTATGGGAACTTTGGATTGAAAATAGATCCCTCTTGCTACCTCCAGAAGGTGTCTGTGCTTTCTTTCAACTATTCCATTCTGCTGTGGTGTTCCAACACAGGAGGTTTCATGTAGAATTCCCTGTGAAACTAGAAAGTTAGACTGTTCTGTACCTCTGCCCAATTCTAATGCATTATCAGATCTCACCCTCTTCACCTTAACACTGAATTGTCTTTCTACCATAGCAAAGAAAGACTTTAAAACTGTGAAAGCATTTGCCTTAGAACTTAGAAGAAAAGTCCATGTCCCTCTGCTAAAATCATCTACAACAGTTAGAAAATACCTATAACCATTATAAGTGCTAGATTTGAAAGGTCCCCAGGTATCAATATGAATAAGATCAAATATCTTATTTGTCTTAATTGCACTAACAGGAAAAGGTATCCTAGTCTGTTTAGCTTTATGACAAACATCACACACATGATTAAAAGAAGAAGGAAAGGAAATAAACTTGAGTGTTTTCATTGCTTCAAAGGGTAAATGGCCTAATCTGGTGTGCCATTGAATTACATTAGAAATCACACTCATAGACATAGTTCCTAAACTAACAGCCCTAGGAGCAGAAATGGAAGAATTTTCTTTAGGAATTGAACAAGCATGCTGATTGGAAAGATGTGAATCTGAAACACTGGGATTTAACAAGTATAGTCCTCCTCTTATCTCACCAAAAGCTTCCCCCTTCCTCACTAAAGGGACCTGCAATGCACACCCAGTAGATGTCAAGTTCAGAGAACATTTGAATTGAACACATAACTTATGAACTGATAATAAGTTATACTTAAAAGATGGAACATAAAGGACTTTGTCAAGAATCATGTTATTTTGAATAGAAACTCTTCCTATGTGTGTGACATATAGCTGAAAGGAATTAGGTAAACTAATATGAACAGGTATAGGAAGAGGTGACAATTCTAAGAAGGATTTTGAATCAAAACACATATGCTCAGATGCTCCTGAGTCAATGATCCAAGTGTTAGTGTTAAACACTGCCAAACAAGTTCCTGTATATTTAAGAATAGTACCAGCAACTGCATTTGCATTAATTTCACACCCTGCATTCCCAACTTGAACTTGTTTGATTAAATTAACCAGTTCTGAAATCTGCTCCTTGCTAAAGGAGTGAGTCTGCACAGATGTCCCTCCTTCATTAGGGGTTGAGTCATTCTCCAGTGTCCCTAGTGCTCCATTTGCCTTTGCCAAAGGTTGATAGTTGTTGACCTTAGTGAACTGAAAATCATCAGGAAATCCAATTAACCTGTAACAATCTGCCCTTACATGCCCTGTCTTCATGCAGTGAGTGCAACTCACATTTGGATTGTATTTCCCTTTCCTAATTTTTCCTCTGTTCTGCTGATTATTTGCAATTCTTGATGAAGAATTCCAGCCTTTTTGACCTTGATTGTTATACTTTGTTCCTCCTTTCCCTGTTCCTGTTACCATAAAAGAAGAACCATCTGAGATGGTTTGTGGACTGACCATGTTTACAAAAGCCTCTTTCTGATTCTCATCTTGTAGCAGCAATGAGTAAGCAAAATCCATACTAGGAAGTGGGTTCATCATGAGAATGTTGCCTCTAGCTTGAGCATAGGCATCATTGAGTCCCATTAGGAATTGGAGGATCCTTTGATCCTCCAGAAACTTACTTACCTTGGTCTTTCCTCCACACACACATTCACAAGAACAGTTCAGATGGGAACTTAGGGAATCCATCTCATCCCATAGTTTCTTAAGTGTAGTAAAATAGCCTGAAATGCTATTATTTCCTTGAATTGATGTTGAGATTTCCTTCTGTAATTGATATAGTTTAGCCCCATTTGATTGCCCAAATTTGTGTTCCAAACTGTTCCATAGATTTCTTGCTGTTTTAGAATAAATGACACTGTCTCCTATGTCCTTTGACAGTGAATTCAGCAGCCATGAAGTCACCATGTCATTGGCTCTACTCCATAGAGCATAGTCTCCTGATTCAAGCTTTGGCTCTTCACAACTACCATCAATGAAACCAAGTTTGTTCTTGGCTGAAAGAGCAATGAGGATGGTTCTTCTCCATCCTGGGAAACCCCTTCCATCAAAGGGAAGGTTCACAAGACTCATTCCAGGTGAATATGAAGAAGTGCAGAAAATAAGGGTGATTTGAGTCAAGAGTTTTCACTTGACTGGTTGATCCAGTGATAGTCACTGCAGGTCCAGCTTCTCCTCCAGTCATGGTTGAAACTCAGAGTTAAAGAATGGAAGTAAGGAGAAGAAGAAATGATGATGAAGAAGAAGAATTTTGAGAAATGGGTATTCGAGCCTTCACTGCTCTGATACCATGAAAGAAATGTAGATTTTTGTATATGTCATGTAATCTGTACAGTGTTGTATATATACAGATATTCTAGCTAAAAGAAAATTGTAAAAGAATTTAATATTTACAAGTGTAATGAATATATTGGTTCCTACAAATAACAAGAAAACTGAAAATATTCCTTGCATGTGCACTGTTTTGTACTGTGCAGTGCAGGTGGCAAATGATCCAACGGCTGTAATTGTGTCTCTTCAATGGCCTGGATGTGTCCACGTGTCAAGTGTGACACTCTTTAGAGAACTCCGCTTGTGTGCTTAGTGTTTAGTGCTTTGTCTGAAACTTCACTTCTTCTCTCTTCATTTCTTCTCTCTTCTTTCTTCTTCTTCTTCAGACTTTCTTCTTCAAAATTCTTATGTTCTTCGTTCTTAATTGTTGATGCAAGAGCTGATATCTTAACAGATTTGAAGGTCGAAGGTCGCGACTACATATTTATATTAACCAAAATTTAATTTTATATATAAGGTGTCGCTACTATTATATTACTATTTTCTAAAGATATATATATGTACACATAATTTTGGTTGAACTTTTCGGATATCGGTGATCCCTCTCTTTATAGTATAGGTTCAGCTCTAGTGATGGTGGATTTTTCAAAGAAAACAAGAGTACGCAAGAAAAAAGATGGATAATTGGTTCTTTCTAGTGTGAACCACTTGTTAAGTGTAACTCTCATGTATTGAGTTGTATCAAGAGATCGGAATATGTATGGTCAATAAAATGAGTGAAAAATATAAAAAATAAAGTTTAAATTCTAACAATGACAAAAAAGTTGTAAATCAGCTCGAACACACTATCGAAAAAATAAAGTTTCATATAAATGTAGTGATCAAATATAGCTTATAACGATTTCCATGTTCTTCTTGAAGAGAAAGGCTTATGAAAGCAACTCTTGTGATGCTGAATGTAGTACCTCATATTTGGATAAGAACTCACAACCATTATCCTTTGGATCCATTATGTGTAAATCCCGCGTGCAATGGCTCGAAAATCGCATTAGAGAAGTAAATCGGATTACGCAAGTTCCGTGCGACAAGCTCGACCAAAAAACATACAATAGATTTCAAACCTACGACCTTGCATTTGGAGAATCTCCTACTTAACCAACTCGGCTATCCTTGCACGTATTTCTTCTTTTATTATTGATATTATCCCTTTGTTCTTTCTCTTTCACACTTATATAAACAATGGAAGAAATATAAGAAAAAAATTATTGAATTAATACATTATACTCATGGTGAGTATGGTCACTAGTCTTTATTTTTCATATATTATTGCCTGTTTAGTATACTGTACCCTGTGGAAAAACGCAAGTGCCTTGCAACTTTACCCTTCACTTTTGACATCTCACCATTACATTAGAGTTTGTCTTGTGTCAAGGGTTGTCAACCCATTATATATATTTAATTTTTTTTTTTGAAAAATATATATCTATACAATGTTATTTTCCGGCGAAGGAATATCAATTTGACACCCCTCGAACAAAGATAGCTATGACTTAGGTTATGACTTGATCCAACAGAGTCAGAACACCTTTATATCTAAAAGAAATGGTGCTCGATGAAAGGATCCAGATTCCACGTTATGTTGTGGGCTTGGGAGAGAGCTGCTCTGCGAAGCTGGGCGTTCAGTGTTCTTATGCCCCGCATTTAGTGGTCATTGAGAATTTTAGAATCACGCACAATAATAAGCACTAACCTAATTTTTCCATTTTGGTACAACTTTAGATTGTCAAATACAACTAATTATAGTGTTCGACCTTTTGAATGTGGTACAAGTTCACCCACATAAGAAAATGTTTGTGGACTCTTACATCTTAAATGTTTGGTTATTTTAATCAGATTCATTCGATTAAAGACAAATATAGAACGAGTTGTATGCATCAATTGAATTTAAGAGAGAGCGAAAGTCGCTAGACACGCTCTTGTTTAAACCCTTTTCAATCTCTCTTGTGCTTTCAGTTCAAATTATGTAATAGTATGTAAAAACAATTTCAAATAAAATCATGCACATTTTAAACTTAATCTAGATACGCTTCTACCCAATTTGAACATCTTAATTACTTTGTTGAAACAAAATTTCATAATTATATTTTAGACGAACATTTCTTAGTTATCTTTTGAGACACATATTTGTACGGAGCAATTATGAAAATTGCACGGGGCGTCCTATTTGGTCGCTCCCATTTAACCTATATTCATTTTTTTTTAAAACTTTAATTTGTACTCACTTTATCACTTCAGCCCCCTTTCTCTTCCTCCTTCTCCTCCTTCGTGTTCTTCTTCTTCTTCTTCTTCTCCTCCTCCTCCTCCTCCTCCTCCTTTCTTCTCCTCCTTCGTGTTTTTCTTCTTCTTCTTCTTGGTGCTACTATGGAACTTCAGTCCATGGGATGATTGCCATAAATATGTTTATCAGATTATTTAAAAATAAATTATCAATAATTACGTAAGTTAGTAGACAATAATTTATGAATATTTTCACGTACGTAAGTTAGTAGATAATGATAATTATGTTCTTTTCATGTTTATTGTTTCCAAAATTTATGATTTAGATACTGTTGGCAATCTGATTATTTATCTTGTATACTAGAAAGCTTTTTCAAAAACTTCAGCTTATATAGTATTGAAATTTTTACAAATGAATTAAATAACTTCAGCTCTAGAGCTGAAGTTCGACAGTTACATTACAACAGTTACAAAATAAAAACTTCAACTCTAGAGCTGAAGTTCGACAGTTACAAAATAAAAACTTCAGCACTAGAGCTGAAGTTTGCCAGTTACAAAATAAAACTTTCAGCTCTAGAGCTGAAGTTTGCCAGTAACAAAACAAAAACTTGAGCTCTAGAGCTGAAGTTTGCCAGTTACAAAACAAAAATTTCAGCTCTAGAGCTGAAGTTTGCCAGTTACAAAAATAAAAACTTCAGCAATTAGAAAATAGAGAACAAAACTTCAGCTACTATGTTTAAGTTCAGCAATTACAAACAAAAACTTCAGCACACTTGCTATTTCAGGCCCGTTTACTAGAATGTTGAAGTTTTGCGTGATTGCTGAAGTTAGCCCCGTATGCTGAAGTTATGCGAAAAAGCGGGTACGCTTGCAATTTTCTTTTTGCAAAACGGGCACAAGTTAAAACGTGACACAAAACACGGGTATAGATGCAAATGCCCCGGAGTAATTACACTTAAAATTACTTCACTGGATCACATTATGCAAATTGGCCCATATTTCAAATATTTACCTGGCTTAGCTCAATGTGTACATGCTATGAAAAGAAATTCATGGAAGCTACGATTTAGTTATTTTGAGCTTCTGCTTTGCATTTTATGTTACCTTAGTGTGAAAATAGTAGTTGATTGTGTGAAAAAAATTAATTTTTTAAAACCTTGGCCTATTATCTTTTGGGCTACATATTCACAAAATTATAACTATATCACCTAATTACAATGTATGCATGTGGATTTAAGAAAATATAAGAATAGAAGTCCACAAATAAATGCTATCAAAGTTTTGCTTTTGAAAATAGAATTTTTTGAGTTTTTTTATTTGTTTGAATTAAGTGTTATTCTAATTGATTGAAAATAACAAGAAGAGTTCAAATTAAAATTTGAAGTGATTTAGAGTAGATTTGAGCAAGATTTGAGTTAAATTTCAGAAAGACGAAAGAAGACGAAGTCAAATGTATAATATTATAAAATAGTGTATATGAGTGTATATATATATATATATATATATATATATATATATATATATATATATATATATATATATATATATACATATATATATATATATATATATATATATATATATATATATATATATATATATATATATATATATATATATATATATATATATATATATATATATATACATATATATATATATATACGCACACACTATTATGCTTTTTATACACATTTATACAAACATATGTAGACGAATTTCTTCCATAATTTTTCAGTTGCAACTTTTGTTCAAAACTATTTTAAATGTCTATTAAATGGCTACAAATTTTGTATACAACCACCTATACTATTTTTAACAAGTCTAAAGGACACTCACTTGCAAATTTCTTGTAAAACCATATTCGAAATAATATTTAAGCTTGTTTAACAATGGTGGATCATGATTTAATCGTTATTAAATGACTTCAATTAAATTGTATACAACCTCCTTATACTATTTCTAACAAGTCTAAACAACATCCACTTCAAACTTCTAACAAAATCATATTCGAAATTTAAACCCACTTATTTAAGTGTGTTCAACAATGATGGATTATCTTTAAAATCTAGTTTTTTTACCACCCAAATATATTTGGTTTGTTAAACTAATATTTGTGTCACAATTATTGGGATTTTTCTAAAGTGTGTGAATGAAAAATGGAAGATGTAACAACCTGGCCGATCATTCTGCGCTCTAGCGCGTCGTTCAGCGGGAGGCCTTGAGTAGCTTTACTTTAGGTATTATGACTTGTACGCATGATCGAAATTGAAGGATATTCAGCGCAAACCTTATCATCTTCAACGATAGATGCATACTCCTCCGCCACACATAACGTAATATTTTTCCCAAACAAAATAGACTCTACAACAAGAATTTCCATAATCTTAACTGCATCATCATCACTCTCGCATACGTGTACATGATTCACAACATTCTTTGGAATTTTATTTCGAATCATAAAACTTTGAATATCCTTCATAGTCACACCCTTGGACTTACCAAAATACCGCTTCAGAAGATTACTCTCTAGATTAATTGGACTTTTAACATAGTGTGATGTGATACGCAAATCACACATAATGTGAAAGTCTTCAAGGATGAAGGAAACATCATGCCCAAAAATCTTGAAACTAATGGAGTTTCGGTCATTCGTGAATATTCGAGAAAGACGCAGACAATGCACCAACTTCATGCTGCATTGGAAATTTTCCATAGCCAATCCAAATGTACCATTATTAAGCTTATGCTATTGAGTAGGAGTCAAAAAATTTTCAATTAAATTCTTCAAATCATGATTCCCCTTCCAGTAACCCTTAGAGTTAAACCAATCTCCAAACTCATAATATATTTGTCTTGGTTTTGTAAGTGGAGCAGAGGGGACATAAGGACCTTGGGGTATTACAAGAGTCCAGGTGCTTAGGGGCTTTGCCTTTTTTAGTTGCATTAGGATCTTTAGGTGCTTTAGGAGACATCTATTCAAGAAAAGTAAAAGATACAAAAAATAACATCAGGATATTATCAATAAGATCAGTTAAAAGTTCAATACATAGGAAGGCTGAAGTTCGACAAGTATAAAAAAAATTCAGCTACAGAGTTGAAGTTCGGCAGGTATAAAATAAAAACTCTAGCTCAATCTCAAAAAAAAAAAACTCCAGCTATATAACTAAATTTTGACAAGTATAAAACAAAACTTCAGCTATAGAGCTGAAGTTCTACAGGTATAAAACAAAAACTCCAGCTCTAGAGATGGACTTCACCAGTAACAAACACAAAAATTTCACCCCTAAAGCTTAACTTCACCAGTTACAAACACAAAAACTTCAGTTCCTCAAAGAGAACTTCACCAGTTACAAGCACAAAATATTTAGCAAAAAAATATGCTGTAATTTTTACAAAAAATAAAACACAAATTCAAATCCAAAAATAATGCCAAAACATGGAAAAAACGTCAGCTCAAATCCAAGATATCACTGAACTATAGTATCATCTATTTAACTGTCAAAATATTAAAAATATGAACGTCTAACCATAGAAGAAATTATAGAATTTTCATTAACAACATAAACACTTGTTCAAAAAACCTAAAAACACATGACTATCAAACTAAACCCTCAGAAAATATTTTATCATAAATACATGACTATCAAAACCAAAATCAAAAATTAAATCATAAAATAAACCCAAAAAGTTAATGCAATGTACATGTGATTAATCGTAATGTGGGAACAACAACGACTAGCAATTGAAAAATTAAAAACAACGATGAAAACCGTTTGATTTGAGAGAAGAACTTCAAAAAATGCAAATAACGGGAGAGAGACAGAGAAAGTAGAGGACTAGCGAATACTTGGAGAGAAAATGCGAATAACGGGAGAGAGACCGAAAAAGTAGAGGACTAGTGAATACCTGGAGAGAAAGTTGTCTTTTTAATAAGGAAGGGTAAAATGGTCTTTTCAAATTACTTTTAACAAAAAAATAGGTACGTGTGCAAATAGAAAGACAAAACGGCTATAAGTTAAAAGGGATTTTTACCTATGTATACCATATAGCAAACCTTATTACCTCCCATGTTTAAGGTTTGTGTTTATTACATTTAAGCATACCAACTTTCAATTTATGTATCATAATTCAAATTAAGGGTATAATTAATGATTCATTTATTGTAGGCGTGATTTTAGGACCATATTTTAAGTTTATTTTGTTTACCCGCCTCTCTCTCCTCCCACCTCCCATGATTTACCTACAGTTAATCCCCCCACCCCACGATTTTCATTTAGATTTTCCTCCATTCTCGTACAATCTCTTCATGCACGCCTCTCACTCACGTTTTTCTTCAATTAATCACAATTCTTTAATTTTCTTCTTAAATTGATTTCACAAAATCATAGTTGTGTGAGAGAAGAGAGATCTTTCTGTTGAGGAAGGAGAGAATTATGCATCAATGAGATCTCATTCCATTTTAAAATTCGTCTTTAATGTAGACAGAATCACACCCCAGATCTTGTGCCTTCATTTTAGCGCGCCATTTATGGAAAAATCTATTTATTTTTGGATTGGTATATATTTTGTAGTAAAAAAATGGACTACACAGGTAAATAACAAACTATGAACATTTTTGGTCATAACGTTTGCTATATGATATAGATATAAAAAATGAGATTTTTTCATAAAGCACCATCTTTTTTGTCTAATTAACCATTTATAGATACCCTTTGCTATATTACGTGTTATAGATACCTTTTATGTTTTTATACAATGTATTTCATGTATTTAAGTTATTGTATTCATTAATACAACCAAAAAAATAGGCGTAAATTCTGGAATTCCATCTAAGTTTGACATATATTTAGCTGTATTCAAGTGACATTAATATTAAATACAGCAAAAAATATAGGCGTAAAATCTGGAATTCCTGCTAAGTTTGACATGTATTTAGCTATATTCAAGCGACCTTAACATTAAATACAGTAACGTATCTGCGCTAAAAATGGAAGAAAATAAAACCACATGATATTCTCCTAAAGATTATAACTGAATAAAGAGAAATACATATGAACAATACAGTTGAATACAACAAAATACACCTTAATTCATCCGAATAAAACACTTGAATACAAAAAAATACAGCTGAATACAACTTAATAAACTATTGAATGCAACAAAATACAACTACCTTTCGCTAAAAAAAATAGTTGAATATAACTGAATACAGATGTATAAAACACTTGAATACAACTAACTAATGCGAATTAAATAGTTAAATACAACTGATTAAACCTGAATACAAGTGAATACGACTAAAGAATACATTTGAATACAACTGAATACAAAATATCATGCTAGAATTCACAATGTTTCAGAATCGTGAGTAATAGGTCTTGTATATTTCTCTTGAAATCTCTACAGAAAATTATATCTTTGTCCAATTGCAGAAAGAAAAATATGGGATACAGTCAACTAAGCATATGCCTAGGAGGACCTTGAATAAAGATGCGCGCAAGAACGTAATGACTTCAAGTTTTCCATCAGAAATTCCTCAAATTGTAGCAAAGGTTTCAGGAAAATTGCATCTTTACCATTGTAGAACGAATGTTAACACATTAGTAAAATAACTAAAATCCAATACAAATACGCAAGTGTGGTTGCTCATATTCCGACTCAGACAATAGCTGATGATAACGTTGGTGACGCGGAGCAAAAAATTGAGAATTTGGGTGGGAGAAGAGTTAAGAAACTAGGGTTTGTGGGAGAAGATTTACGGTAATGGTGGAGGAAAGTGTATGTGAAAAAGAGAGAGAAAGTATTTGGGGGAAGTTTTACGGTAAGTATGTGAGAGAAATTAAAAATAAGGAGAGAGAAATATCTTTTTTGGCATATATGTTGCCTTAAATTTAGGATATAACCATAAATAATTAATTTGCTATTTAGGATAAAAGGTATCTATATGATGTAATATTTTTAAATGGTATTTATTATTGATAAATATGATAGTAAGATTTTCTATAGGGTGTAAAATTCCCAAGTTAAAAAGGGCGCCCAAATAGGGCGGCCCGTCCAATTTTTAAAGTTTTATGACATACGAGCGGCCCAAAAAGATGGAAACTTTTATCAGCCCATGTTCTCAAACGCTAATCCGCTTCACCTTCGCCTCTTTTATTTTTTCAGCTGCAAGCATACGATTGCTTACTTGCCGCACTGGAGTAGTCTCTGCTCCAAATTTTCAAGTAAGTTTCTCGCTTTCTATATCGTTTGATCACAATGTGGAATGCTTGGTGGATATATTCTAGTTACCAGCTTCATCTATTTGTGGATCTAATTATTTCAGTTTCATGTATTTTTTTTAATGTTGTTTTAGATTAAATGACTGTTTGATACGCCTAAAGTAAGAGAAATATAGTAAATTTTTGAAAATGAGAATGTTCGTTTGTGTTGTGTGTTCATAGTATTCTATGTGTGCCTGTTTCTCTTTTTGTTTAAGCGTAATTCTGAAAGCTTGGATGTATAATATAATTAAACGAATCCGTTTAGGAATTTTTGGTTTAGTAGATTTTTAATTGAAGACGATAGAAGGAGGTTAGTTGATTAGCTAGTGGCTTCTTATATGGTAGCAATCAACATATTATTACTGAGATTGTTAAATGCTGCAGTTAATGTGTATTAAAAATTTGCTTGAACTTGAAAATTTTACGTGGATCTGAGCAGTTGGAGTGTTCTATGTCATTAGGGTGAGGTAGTAATATATGCTGTGTCTTGTAAAGTGAAATTCTCCTTTAGATCTCTTTGGTTGAAAGCATTATAAATACTGCTTAAGTATTCCAACAAGTTTGTCT
The DNA here is from genome assembly GCA_032618575.1 of Nicotiana noctiflora. Classification (NCBI taxonomy): domain Eukaryota; kingdom Viridiplantae; phylum Streptophyta; class Magnoliopsida; order Solanales; family Solanaceae; genus Nicotiana; species Nicotiana noctiflora. Next base: position 182,010 of record JASVEL010008000.1, read on the forward strand.
AAGGATATGTGTAAAACCCTCTGAAAGGATTTTGTGAGTTTGACTTTTCCCTTTCCATATTTCTTTTCTTGATTTTTACTGGTATGTAAATACACCCATCCATATCTTGTTCATTGATGATAGTTTTTTTCTGTATATGCTTCATGGGTAAAGATTTGTGTGCCATAGTTGATCCCACCTTTGTTTGCAATTGAGGCATAGTCGATTGATTGATATGCTTGGCTCTTATTTGGTACATTGAGATTAATTGATTCACAATGATCTTATAGGTACAGTATCCTGATTTTTATGTACTTATAATTATTGGCCTTAACTAAAATAATAAAAATTGACTGGATAATGCATTGCAAATTAGCGCTATACTTTTGCTTTCCAACAGGAAAGATGCACAGGCTTAGTTATGCAACAGATACACAATCATAGTTTTATTACATTTTGGTACTGAACATGCATTTTTCAATTGCAGGGTTCATAATTCTGTTAGTTTTGGTATCGAAGTGATGAATAAATAGGTTAAAGATCCAAACTTGGTTAGTAATATTTGCTACCCGCGCCTGTGCATAAGTCTCTTGAAGGCTAATTGCCAAAATTTTGGTCGGGTGACAACATTATTCCTGCAAAGTTCAATCTCCGGCTTAGGCATATACATGGAGGTCAGAGTTGATGAGATTGAAAATGTAGTTGGAATGGAGGACCAAGATGATCATCCAAAAAATTCATTTAAAGTCTCTCGGGAGATGGAGAAGTTTCTATGTGACAGATTGCTGGACCAAGAGCAACCAATTTCAGAGTGTTTTAGAGCTCTTTTCTCTCTAAGGAACCTTCGGGGCTCAGGTCCACGAAATGCCCTTATTAATGCGACAAGGGACCCCTCAAATCTCTTGGCGCATGAGGCTGCATTCGCATTGGGGCAAAGGCAAGATGCTGATGCCATTCCTGCTTTAGAAAGAGTTCTATTTGATTTCTCCTTGCATCCAATTGTTAGGCATGAGGCTGCAGAGGCACTTGGTGCAATTGGTTTAGAAAGTAATATTTTACTTCTAGAAAGAAGTTTGGCTTCAGATCCAGCTCAAGAGGTTCGAGAGACATGTGAACTGGCTCTCAGTCGAATCAAAGAGCTGAAGAATGTAGGAACTGATGATAGTTCCTCAACAGTGGTGTCGTCACCCTTTCTGTCAGTAGACCCAGCTGTTCCTGCTGCTTATTCCTCTGTTGAGGACCTAAGTAAAGTTCTTTTGAGTGAAGAAAAGGGCATGTATGAACGCTATGCTGCTCTTTTTGCATTACGAAACAATGGTGGAGAGGAAGCTATTTCTGCAATTATTGAATCTCTAGGTTCAACGAGTGCTCTATTAAAGCATGAGGTTGCTTATGTATTGGGTCAATTGCAGAACAAAAAGGCTTCAGATGCCCTGTCTAGGACTCTTAAAGATGTCAATGAGCATCCAATGGTTAGACATGAAGCAGCAGAAGCTCTTGGTTCTATAGCAGATGCTGAATGTCTTGCACTTCTTGAGGATTTTGCCAAGGATCCTGAGCCTATTGTTTCACAAAGTTGTGAAGTTGCTCTTAGCATGCTTGAGTTCGAGAAATCAGGCAAATCTTTTGAGTTTCTCTTCATGCAGATGCCTCATGTCGAGCAGGTCTCATAGGAAGAGTGTCCGGCTTTACTTAAATGTTTGTCACATCTGCTGGTCTCAGAAGATAATTCAGTTCCATGTGCAATTAAAATTGATCCAGCTGTAACTGATTTCATTACTTAGAATGTTCGATTCGCATTCTTCTCAGGACTTGCTGTACTAGTGTATGTTCTCTGCGGTGTGCATGCTAGTTTTGATGCTGAGGAAGATGGGACTCTTAGTTAAAAAAGCATTGAACTAGTGAAGGAATCTATTGAAAGAAAGGACCATACTCTCAAAGTATAAAGTGTTCTCTTTTTGGCTGACTTTTTCTTTAGTTATGACTTCTAATTTTTAAATTTTTGGGAGGGGCTTACTGTTATGGATACTTAACAATAGGAATGGGAGAGGAAATATTGGCTGCAAGATTTTGCAGTGAGCAAGTTGATAGTTTGTGTCCATTAGTGGTTTCAAGTTGTGACTTGTGATCCCTTGTATGTTTTTGTGTTGGTTAATTCAATCTACTGTTGATGCTAAACAAGCTCACGTGCCACAAGAACAAAGGAATCTATAAACATAAAAATGGCCAATTGGGGTGATGTAGTGTGTTGACTACCATGTGATATTCAATGGCTAAATTCTCTTCAACCCACTTGATTACATATTTGCAACTGGGCAGCATTTGAGTTGAAGATAATAAAAAAATAGATGTGACATCATGAATTCAAAGTGGCCCTATTTTAGGTGTGCGACCTCGGCAGGATTCCAGTTAACATGAAAGTCCATTTATGGAATCTGTCATTCGCGAAAATGAAATAAATATAAGATATAGATCCAGTTAAAGGTTTATCCCTTTTGGATAATAACGAGGGAAAAGGGAAGAAAAAAAACTTTATAGATGAGGATGGAATAAAAAGAAATATGGAGATAGAGACTAATAAACGACTTTTATCTATTTTTCGATTATCATCAAAAGTTGTGGTAGATATATAGGATCCATCCTTGATTAGTAATTTAGTATCTCTGGTTCGAGTACTAGGTCTAAAAAAGGTCAATATAGGAAATTTTTCTCTTTAATAGATCTTACATGAATGCCGAATTATTTAGAACTTCAATACAAATATCGAATAGTGGACGAAAATCGCAAAAATAAAAATTATTTATGGACCAAAATACCTTGACGACAAGAGATAAACATCAGAAAATAAGGGGAAAAGAAAGCATGGGGCGTGGAGTCCCATTCATCTCACATTTTATGATAAGTTTTAAGAAGTTATTGACATGCCCTTACTTACAATGCGGACATGAGGATGTTCACCTTCATTGGAATATAATCAAACTTTAACATTTGCCATAGATCATGTTCAAACAAAACCAGTCACCTAAAATTGTGTATTTCCATTCAAGAGGGAAATGCCTATGATGATTTCTAATGCCCTATGAGGAATTTCTCCGCTCGAACTCGAGGTTTCTGATTAGAAGAATTCATTCATATCAAGAGTGAAACACTGTACATATAGATAAAATATTAGATTTTAAATGTATATAACATACACTGAACATCCTTTATTGCAAAATATATATTTCTTTTTCTGACTTCGTCACTATACCATGGTACTCTTGGGTAGACAGTTTTGGAATCATGGATGAGATAAAGGTTCCTAGCTAGCTAAACGTCTTAGAATTCCATGAAAGGCATATGCCAAGAAACTATAGTTTAGTTTAAGTTCGTCTATCCAATTGATTGGATTCCACTACGAAAGTCAGAAATGATAAGAAAGTGAAAAAAAATTATCCATGATTATTGAACTTTGTGTTTGGTACCCCAAGGTCATTTTTCAATCATTCAGACTTTTTCTATATTATACAAAAGTTACTTTTCTTTTTTTGGTTATACAAAAATCATTTTAATTTGCTCTATTTATCACAAAAATACATTTTTACTTGAAAAGTCTATGATGCACTTAATATTATCTGGCTACATTCATATATATATATATATATATATATATATATATATATATATATATATATATATATATATATATATATATATATATATATATATATATATATATATATATGTACATAAACATTTATAAGGAAATACTCTATTTTAACCTATGTTTTATATTTATAAATAAAATAACTTAATATTATTTTATTTATTATTTTTATAATATATTCATATATTTAATTTTTTTAACTTTAATTTTCAAGAAATATTAGCAGCGGTATAAAATAACTTTTTTTCAGCAATTCTTTTTTTAAAAAAAAATATAATTCCGAACAACTTTGGTCGTTATGGCCTTCCGACCTTCAAAATACAGACTACATGTTAATGGTCGCGTTTTGAAAAGTTGTTGGTCATTATCGACCAACTTTAGTCGATGGTTTTGGGCGAATTTTTCCGAGTTTCAAGTAGTATAATTTTCCAAATAACCAATTGCCCAGGTAAATCCCCAAAAAATATCCCCATCAGCTAAATTCGTATGTAAAGTTACCTAGAGATTTTCCTTCAAATTAACATATATTTTTTTCCCATTTTCTTTGTTTGCTTACCTGCAAAATTTTCTCATGAAAATGAACTTGCCGATTTATTTCTCTAATAATATATATTAAAGTTACTGACAAATTTAGTAACTTTACAAATATATTTTGAAAGTATGTTAAGAAAAAATTAAATATACGAATATATTATAAAAATAAAAAAGTGATTTTAATTATAAATAAAATACATTGTTAAAAATATATTATATAGTATATAAAATAGAAGTTATTACATAAATATGAAGGTTTATATAATATAAAGGGCATAATATATTTTTCAAGTGAAAATGTAACTTTTGTGATAACTAGAGCAAAGTAAAATGATTTTTATGTAGCAAAAGAAAAAAAGTGACTTATGTGTAAATTGAATAATTTTTACGTAACAAAAAAATGACTTTTGGGTAAGAAACACAAAAGTTCAATTACCATAAATAAAATTAACTCTAAAAAAATAAACATTTCCAATTGATTTTGACATGAAAGCTGTTCATGCTCGGGTGCTTTCAGTATTAATCCACTTTTTATCCACTAAACAAAAATTAAGAGTTAGATGGAAACTCTATGATATATGCGTAGCCTCAACAAAATTAGTAAAAGGGCGTTGTAGGATAATGGATATGACAAGTGATAGGAGATAGTAAAGGACTGAAGTGAGAGTTTGTCCAAACTTATGTGTCAATTCAGGATAAGCGATAATAATTAAGCTTTAAATTTAATATTTATAGAATTTTGTGAATATTTAAACATATGTATAAATATATAAGGCCAGGTCAGAAATACTGAATTCGACTAACCCATGTGTGTTGGTATTCTCCTTTTAGATGGTGTCTCGATTGGCACTAGTTATTTTGACAAGGTGAAATTTATGTACAATATGTCATAATGATCTGCCAGGATTTGTAGCCAAATGACAATTCATCGAGATTAGTTGCCAAATTGTCACGGTCCTTTAGGATTTTGCTTAATAATTCTGGTGCAAAAGAATTTTTGCAAATATATAAATGAGATCAAAACGTAAACAATAACATAAATTAAAAAAATCCTAGCAATTCAAAAAGGCCATGGAAAAGTTTATATAATGCTAGTGGGCAAAACGGTAAAAATTGCACGGGCGCCCCTTTTAACCCCGTAGCCGCTTTGTCTTTCTGTTTGCATCCATACCTACTTTTTAAAAAACTTCAACTTCCCTTTCTCCTCCCCTTCTCCTCATCTTCTTCTTCTTCTTCTTCTTTAATACCACAGTTCTTGCTCTTCATTGTAATTAGTGTTTGAGATAAGCCTTTACAAATAGAATATGAGATTGGAACTTGCTAGTTTCATGTTTTGCTGTAACTGAAGAAGATAGATTTTCTGGATTTAGCTTTGCACGATATGTAATCGCCAGATTTTCATTGACCATTCTAACAAATTTTAACGGAAAATAATATGTAGCTAATTAAACATGATATTTCAAGACTATCCGCCAAAAATTGCCAGATATTTCCATGTAATTCTTTCGATGAATGTACAAGAAATAAAGACAAAAACTTCAACTCTAGAGCTGAAGTTTCCTAGTTACAACATAGAAACTTTAGCTCTAGAGCTAAAGGTTTTATTTTATAACTTGTAAACTTCAGCTGTAGAACTGAAGTTTTCCGGTTACAAAGACAAAAACTTCAGCTCTAGAGACTAGAGCTAAAGTTTTCCAGTACAAAAGAAAAACTTCACCTCTAGAGCTTAAGTTTTTATTTTGGCAGAATAGCCTAAATGGCACCTGTACTTGTCACACTTTGTCATGCCGGTCCTCAAACTACACTTATTTTCGTCTAGACACTTTAACTTGATCAAAGCTTATATTTTAAGCCACTTTGACCGTTGACCAAGCACATGTGGCAACAAAATAGTTGAGCTGGATAAAGTGGGTGTAATTCACGTGGACAACGAGCGTGAATATGAATAGTTTGAACCAAAAATAATTAAAATAAATTAAAACCTTTGCACCCAAAATAATTAAAGTAAATTAAAATGAACCAGAACATTTTGACCCTCTCTTTTCGCCCCTTCCCCCTCCTATACACTTTTTCTTCTTCTTTCCAACTTCCCCCCCACCCCACAACAGTCCCCTCCCATTTCATACCCCGCCTATACGATTCTTTTCTTCTTCTTCCGAGAGGGACCAAAACCAAGGGCCAAGGCAACTGAGACGCATATTCTCCTTTTCTATATTGTAATCTATATTTTGCATCACCGCCATGGCTACGGGGATAGAGCAGCTTTTAGTTTTCTTTTTTTCTCCAATTTCTCAATTAATTACACTATATTCTTTCCTTTCTTGATATAATTTGATTATCTTTCTATGTGTGAAGATAGTTTGATTAAATGTGGCCATCTCTGTCATTTACATGGACGTTCGATGGACAGTTATTTTTTCCTGGAGTCCCTTACTAAAAGTGGCCATCTCTGCTATCAAATACTAATTTTTTTTTTCCATTTCATTTTGACATTTCTTAAGAAGAAGAAATTTGTAAGTTTTAGGGAAGAGAGATGAGATGGAAGCATTGATTTTTTTTTTCTTTTTCTTTAAGGAAATAGTATATAATAAGTGTTTTTAGTAGATAAAATATAAAAAATGACGTGGAATATGATGTGTCATCCACGTCAAGCAAGTGAGATACACAAACGGTTAGAGGGGTTTAAAATATAGATTTTGTACAAGTCAAAATGTCTGGATGAAAAAAAGTAAAGTAGGAGGACCGGCATGACAAAGTGACACAAGTATAGGTGTCATTTAGGCCATTTTGCCTTTTATTTTATAACTGGAAAACTTAAGCTTTAGAGCTTAAGTTTTTATTTTATAACTGAGAAACTGCTTAAGTGGAAAACGTAATTTATTTTATAACTAGAAAAGTTAAGCTGAAAACTGCTTAAGTTTTTATTTTATAACTGAAAAACATAAGCTGGAAAACTGCTTAAGTTTTTATTTTATAACTGAAAAACATAAGCTGGAAAACTGCTTAAGTTTTTATTTTATAACTGGAAAACTTAAGCTGGAAAACTCCTTAAGTTTTTATTTTATAATTGAAAAACATAAGTTGAAAAACTGCTTAAGTTTTTATTTTATAACTGGAAAACTGCTTAAGTTTTTATTTTATAACTGGAAAACTAGTTTTTCGATTACAAAGACAATATTTTAGCTGAAGTTTTCCAGTACAAAAGAAAAACTTCAGCCCCGTGGGCTGAAGTTATGTGAAAAAAGCAGATACGCTTGTAATTATTTTTGTAAAGCAGGCACAAGTTAAAATGTGATACAAAAAATGAGTATAAATGCAAATGCTCCGGCAAAACCTGAATTTATTTGTCACTTTGTTGGACTTATTTGACGGCCAGTTATAAACATATAACAATAGCTGGGCTTCTAGTCTAGTTCTCTTAAGATTCAATGTTATTGGCCAGTCCATTTTGTCTGGCAGCCAGCAGAACAGATGTTAATAGGCCCAAGTACTCATGTCCCACATGATGAAAGTAGCAGAAAGGAGAATGTTAAGATTAATGTGTGAACATACTAAGAAAACACGATTATGAATGAAGTTAATAGGGATAAGATGGGAGTGGTCCATATGCAGGATAAGTTGCGGGAATCAAAGGTGAAGTAGTTCGGGCATGTGAAGAAGTGAGGCATAGAGGCCTGGTTAGGAGGTGTGAGAAGTTGACCATTGCGGGTCTGAAGAAGGGTAGAAGTAGGCCAAAGAAGCATTGGGGATAGGTGATTAGGCAGTACATGACATTGCTTCAGCTTGCAAAAACATGGTCCTCGATAGGAAGGTGTCGGGATCGAGCATTTGGGTCAAATGTTATTAACGGTTAGGTGAGAGTTTCTCCTAGTCTTACCACTAGTATTAGTACTATTCTTGTATTTTCTTATTCTTAGACTTTTACTACCTACTATGTTGTTCGCTTTTATTATCTTACTACCTTATCATGGTTATTATTTGTTGCTTCTTTTTCATTATCCTTTGAATCGGGGGTCTATCTGAAATAACCTCTCTACAATCACAAGGTATATAGGAATAAAGTCTTCATACACATTACCCTCCCCAAGCCCCACTTGTAGGAATACAATGCGTTTCTTGTTGTTATTGCCCAAACCCAGTCAACTCAAATGAATTTTGTTTTAAAGAATTTATAATACACGTATAATCGTATTATGGTTACTGTATAATCTATATATGCTAGTTAGAAAAATTAAACAATTAATTTTACTAGCTATGTGTGCAAAGATCTTGTTTGCTTATCTATCATGCCATGTTTTAAACCTTGTGAATGTTCCATTAATAACTCTAAAAAGCTTTAATCACACAATTTCTTTTATGTACTTTTTTTATGATGGAAATTGCTTGTAAATTTTAAAGTTTACTTAGACACTAGGGAAACAATATTAATAATTCAGATTTTATGTGGAAAACACGGTAATATTTTCATGATTCTAGACAATTTTTACGTCTACCGTTTCAAGTTTCAACAAATAGATTGGAGTCAAATGAGCTTGCCCTAAACCATCCTTTCCGAAATTATGTTTTGGACAATGTAAATGTTGCAATTTCAAAAGCACTGTGATCACGCCCAACTATGTCATATAAAAAGGACAATACGATCGCTGTCAATATAACCCGGTTTATAAGTCCGGAGTCGAATCTCACAGAGAGTTAACCTATCAATTTCAACCTTCAAAACACAATAATACTTTTGAATCAGCTTCCCAAACTTTCAAATATCTTTGTGAGTGGTTTCTATTAACTACTTTTGCAATAAACTAAAGAATTAAAGAAAATAACTGAAAGTGCTGTAATGAATAATGAGAAAGACTAAGGTGATGATTTCCCCTATTGAATGAATCCCTTCTGTTTATGCCCATACAAATTGTCAATATTTCTCTATCAATCATGAACACTAATTCTATCGTAATTCTCTCCCGAGCAATTACAATAATTTACTATTTTACTCTTCCGAGTTACCCTAGCTAGCTTTAATTAGCACAGTTCACTTTAGATTGCACCCAAGGTTTCGTTATTCCTAATCCCACCTTTATGCCGCAATTATAGATTCCTCCAGTAATCTAGGTGTGGTGTTGTTCAACAATAACCTAAATATGCACTCTTTTTCAAATTATGCACACTAAATAGGCTAAGCTAATTGAGGATCATATCAATTAACTACAACAAGAACGAAGTTGAACAGATAGAAATTTAACTAACAATTTGTATTCACATAACCCAGAAGTTCATCAATCAATAGGTTCCATCAAAACATTAAATAAAGATTTTAGCTACTCATAATGAAGAAAGCAAAAGAGATAATGGATTTCATAATCAAGAATTCAAAGTAAAAGAAAAAGAGATGTTGAGAGAATTCTCTCTTACTAGTTCTCTTGCAAAAGTAGTCAATAGTACAAACTTGCCTCCTTTGGGCGAATCCTAACAATATATATAGGGCTTAGGTTTTACAATTTTTGTTTTTACACTTCAGCCCTTAAGTTTTCCGCCTTCCACCGCGGTTTGACCGCGTTCGCGGTGGAACCGCGGTGGATAATGCCTTCTGAATCTTCAAAACATCCGCAGACCTGTTCTACCGTGGTTCTGCCGCGATCGCGATGGAACCGCGGTCAAACAGTGCCTCGGATTCTTCCGGTTGTTCCAACACAATTTCTTGATTTGTTTCACACATTGTCTTTTTCACATTCTTTTGACTCTAAAACTGCTCTTTTAGCCTTCATCAACTCTTGTGTATCTATAACACACTAAAAGCATTAATAAGAGTATTTTGTCATCATGTATATTATCAAAACAACATTAAAATATAATTCTTTAGGGTATAAATATAGTCAAATTCACATATTATCATACTCCAAGTAACATAACGTTGCTGTTTCTTTTTTTATTTTTTTAAAAGAAACCAATTTCTGACTTGAGCAACGCTAACTTTACTTCTTTAGGAGATTTTTACACAATACGTCACTTACTTAAAATTATTTGTTTAAATAACATCATTTTTAATTTATTATAAAAATAGCAAATTCATTTACAAGTCTAGCACATTAAAGATTTAGACATTAAATGATTGACAAATCTAAAAACCAGTTAATCACAAATTAAGGGATTAATTTATATTTTCTCTCTCATCACCCCTAATAACTTCTCTTTATTATTCATCCATATCTCTTGATTTCAATATTCTATTAAAGTCTCTCATGTCTCTCCCCACTCATTCTAGACACCATCATCCTTTTTCCATAACTGTAGGTAGGTTCAAAAAAATCAAACTGTAAGTGAGAAATGGCAGAAGCTTTCTCGCTTGGCTTTTGGCGAGAAAAGAAGGCATTTATATAAATTAAGAATTATACCATATATGTTATTTATATATGTATTAGTGGTATATTTCTGTGTCTTTGAATACCATTTGGTGGTGACTTATTTTATTATACATTATATTCCGAACATATTATTGGAATATTTGTGTTTATTTTTCAGAACATGTGATATATATGCAGGATTTGGTATATTATCTCTATTTTATGTGATATATATATATATATATATATATATATATATATATATATATATATATATATATATTTCAGTTCAAACATATGTGATGTATTCATAAGGTATAATTAGCACCGCACAGAGTTATGAATATAAAAGACACAAAGCAAAATTAATAATGTGACTTTATATACCATATATATTTCTAGTATAATATATTCAAATATTTAATTTATACCAATAATATTTTTATACTATAAATTTCATAAAATAATTATCTAGTACACATATACCACTTACACATACGGTATGTAATAATTATTTAGTACACATCAATAAATCATCATATATATCAAAAATCATTATTCGTAATAGAGATAAAAGATAAGAAAAAATCATTTATGAGTGGAGCGTGAAATCAGTTGAACATTTTAGGTACATAGCAATTTCCTAAAATTTAGGAACATGGGTAGGATAACAATTACGAATTTTTGTTATAAATATAAATATGTAAATGCTAGAAATGTTAATCAAGTGCTACTGCTATGACATTGTAAAAAAATTTAAAATATTGGACAATTATGTTTTTTTCTCCTTTATTTAGACATTTGCGTCTAGGCTTGATAACTTAAACTTCCGATATATGGGTTTGAAGTTTGGGGCCGCCAAGCTATATTTCAGACAAAAATATTTGAAAAAAGAAATTTGAAAATAGGCTACTCGTGCACTTCCCCTACAATTGCCTGTATGATTAAACGAAAAAAGAAATTTGAAACAAAAATTCCAAGTTACAAGAAAAAACCGAATTACTCGACATTATTAAAAGCTACAACAGAACGTCTTTTAATTTGCGCGGGTACCAAATTGAGGACAAAAGGAAAGTGTCATCACAGATACTCTGAATATACACTTTTATCACTTAATGATAATTGTATATCTTTCATTTCAAATTTTAAGCATATTTTTATTAGCTTATTCCAAAAAGTGTTATCTTTCTATAATGAAATCAATTTAGCTTTAAATTTTTCGTTTTATTTTTAATAATTGTAACACCAAAATTACATAATATATTTAAGATCATAAGTTTCAAAAGTATTTTTTTTAAAAACTCCGTCCAAATCAAACTATAATCATATAAGTTGATAATGGGGAATAAATCTTAAAATATTGTATAAATTAATAGATAGCACCTTAGACTTAGGCATGACTTTTGAGTAAGACACATAAACTTAACTCTCGAAAATATATATTCTTATACTTTTTGAGTTTTTTTTTTTAGTTACATAGGCAGTAGGGAGAGCAAAAATAAGAGGGAATTATCACGTGGGAAATCAAACACGCAGCAACAAGGTGAAAGTTCATGTAGTCAACCAACGGAGATACTACGATTTCTCGCCTCCTCTATTTGTAGATATATAGGTGTATCACTCCTGAATACATGTGTTCTCTAAGATAGGCGGAGCCAAAATTTGAATATGAGTTTCAAATTATTGGATAATGATAACTCTGGTGGCTTGTGCACTCAGTTCTCGTTATGCACGGGGTTCTGCAAGAACTAGACTACATCATATTTTAAGAGTTGTGTTATAAATATACGTATTTAGTAAATTTTTCAATACAAATACGTAATTAGTAGTTTTGACCTAACCCGTACCACAGTGACGAAACTAGGAATTTACAAAAGTATTTAAATTTGAAAGAAGCAACAAAAAATCACAAGTGTATATATATATTATATAATTCTAAAATGATACACGGTACAATTTTTGACAAGGGAGACCAAGTGAAACTTCAGTTGCGGCTGGCATGTTAGAAGAAATAAATTAGTTAGTGACACCATACCAAATCGCAAACACCCTACTTTTGCCAATCAAAAATGTATATATCACTAAGTAGTTTGATTGTCTAACTGACATATGACCCGTATCATGGTCACGCCCTGTCATATCCTACAATGTCATGATTCGTGCCATGCCACGCCCTACCATATCTTGCTACTGCGACGTCTTTACCTGTACGATGGCCACGCCTTGCCATGTCCTGCTACGTCCTGACCCGTGTCATGCCCACGTCCTGCCATATCCTGCGACGTCCTGACACGTCATGTGGCCACATCCTGCCACGTCCTGACCCGTGTCATAGTCACGCCCTGCCATGTCCGCAAAGTTTGAAGGGCTATTTAGTTTTAGCTTAAATTATTTGATTTAATTAATGCGAATAAAGTATTTCGTCTGATTCAAATTTTGTTCCTCGTATTGAGTACGAGGTACTCCAGGTATGCTTTGAGCTTTTTGGGTGAAGGCATGAAATGAAAGCCTTACGAAGATGCAAGATTTTCAGTCCGTATTTTTATGCTCACAGGAGAAATTTATCCTCAGTCGCGGACGTTACAGTTCAGAAAGCAGCTGAGGAAGAAGAATTCAACAACGTTTGGAAATGCAAAGATACAAATATTCTACCGTTTTTGCACCGTGCAGTACAAGAATGCGCCAAGGATAGGGCTGCAATGAATGGAAAATATGTGCATTCCCAGATCATAAAGTTTGGATATGAAGCAGATACATTGACAACAAACATGCTCATAAATATGTACTCAAAATGTGGCTCTGTTGATTTTGCTCGTAAAGTGTTCGACGAAATGCCTCATAGAACTCTTGTTTCTTGGAACACCCTGATGGGTTCGTATATCCAGGAAAAAGATGGAGAAGAAGTTCTCCATCTTTTCGTTCAAATGCAAAGGGAAGGGACGCAGTTTAGTGGGTTCACAGTTTCAGGTGTTCTTTGTGCTTGTGCTGCCAAATTTGCTGTTTTCGAAAGCAAACAATTGCATGCTTTTGCACTGAAGGTATCACTGGAATCAAATGTTTTTGTTTCTACTGCTTTGCTTGATGTTTATGCTAAATGCGGGTTGATGAACGATGCTTTTCGGGTTTTTGATTCCATGCCTGAGAGGAATGATGTTACTTGGAGTTCAATGGTTGCTGGGTATGTCCAAAATGAGCTATATGAGGAGGCTATAATGTTTTTTCACAGGCTACAAAAATCGAGGGTAGAGCATAACCAATTTACACTTTCTTCTATTATGTCAGCTTGTGCTGCATTGGCTGCTTTGTTAGAAGGGAACCAGGCGCATGCTATAGTCCAGAAAACTGGTTTTGGAGCCAATGTTTACGTGGCTTCCTCTCTTGTAGACTTATATGCAAGATGTGGATGTATTAACGAAGCCTATATTGTGTTTTCAAATGCTGAGGTGAAGAATGCTGTAATATGGAATTCAATGATTTCTGGCTTTGCTAGAAATGCGCGGCCTTTAGAGGCTATGACATTGTTTGAGAAAATGCAGTTTGCTGGATTTTACCCGACTGAAATGACTTATGTGTCAGTTCTATCTGCTTGTGGCCACATGGGTTTGGTTGACAAGGGGCGGATATATTTTGACAAGATGAAGAAAGAGCATAATTTATCTCCCAATGTATATCATTATTCATGTATGGTTGACATTCTTGGTAGAAAAGGCCTAGTTGAAGAAGCTAAGGATTTAATAGAAAATATGCCCTTTGCTGCAACTCCTTCGATGTGGGGTTCTGTCTTGGCTTCTTGCAGGGTCCATGGAAATGTTCAGGTGGCTGAAATTGCTGCCAAACATCTGTTTGAGCTCGAGCCCAATAATGCTGGGAACCACGTCTTGCTTTCAAACATATATGCTTCCAAGAGAAGGTGGGGCGATGTTGCATCAACAAGAAAGCTTCTTAAAGACAGTGAAGCAAAGAAAGAAAGAGGCAAGAGTTGGATACAGATAAAAGACAAGGTTCACACATTCATGGTCGGGGAGAGAAATCATCCAAGCATTGCAGAGGTTTATTCAAGATTGGATGAGTTGTTGGTAGTTATGGAGAAGTTAGGTTACAAAGGTAAATCTGAACATGACCTGCACGATGTGGATGAGAGCAGAAAACATGAGCTTCTGAGGCATCATAGTGAGAAACTTGCTTTTACATTTGGGTTGATTTGTTTGCCCTCAAATGCTCCTATAAGAATTATGAAGAACCTCAGGATCTGTGGGGACTGTCATTCTTTTATGAAGTTTGCTTCAAAAATAACAGGGAGGGAAATAGTTGTCAGAGATGTTAATCGTTTTCATCATTTTACTAATGGATCATGTTCATGTGGAGAATTTTGGTAAAGGATGTAACTGTTTAGGATCTAAGATATCTCTAAAGCAAGTGTTTGGTTGATAATGGTGGAAAAAGTAGTTATAAATCTTGGTTCTTTTAGACCTCAACATGTATAAGAAATATATTAGGGAGAAGCCTATAGGAGTATCTGTTATCTCAACATAACGACTTTACAACAAGAAGCTGGTTTAAATACTTTTCTCGTCTGAGCACTTGATTTGTTCACTAGCTATGTAAACTAGCTGGACTCTGGGCAATGCCTCTCCCAAGATGATGATAAGCAAAGGGCCATCAGCTACATCTTATTACACCACCAGGTCAGATTCTTATTGCAGCCATGGTTTTGAAGGCACTTGCATACCGTCAGTCCCTTTGTCAACAATGATGTGTGGTGAGTGACTTTGGTTATTGTTGTAAGATACAATTCTCTACTTTTTTCTTCTATGAGAGAGTTTTTATCATTCTTAGATTCTCCGGATTCTAAAATTTAGCTAGTTGGCACACCTTTTTTGTCTTAGCACCACTTCTATAACAGTAAGAGCGCTTTCTTCCAATCTTTTTTCTGTACTGGAAAAGAGAGATAACCTGTCGTCAAATTAAAGTAGCTCATTAAGGAACAGAGAAATATAGAGAAGAATTCCAGCATGTGTATATCGGACTTCATGGAAAGAAAGGAACCGGAGATATTTTGAGGGCAAATTGCTTCTGTACATACTTTAAATTTTAGATGTTTAAGTTTGCTACAGCTCTAGTGTAATTTAGAGAATTATGTGACGAGGGGAGCATGTTAGACTTCCATAAGCCCTACACCCAATTTCTAAGGTGATTCATTAGGAGAGCTTTTTCTTTTGTAAGTCCCTACTATATAAAGGGGCTTCAAAACTAAATGTGAAAGAATTATTGTAGTCATGAGAGACAAAAAGATCATAACAGGTGAATCCTTTTCCAGTAAAGAAAACTATATACTTTTAAATTTCATCTTGATCACAGTAGACTAACCAAGTAAACATAATCCACTTTGCATAAGTTCTCTCTAAACAAGGCTATCCCACTTTAAAGCCTCTCCAGTGTTGAGGATTTGATGGTGCGCCTAAAGGTGTGACCTAGTGTCAATGAAGTAGGAGGAGAAGTTGAGGTCAGGTTTAACTACTAAGTGATTTCTTCCAATCTGCTTAAGCCTTGGTTGATAGAGTTACGCAGTACCTGTACTGGTGGAAGATAGCAGGTATTGACGGAATAGTCAAGGTGTGAAAGCTGGGTTGGACACCACTAAACCTGTTAAACGGGCCGGGTTGGACCGGTTCCGGACCGGCCCAGACTGGTAGAAACCGGAACCGGCCCGGACCGGTAGAAAAGGGGCCGGGTGGGCTGGGTTATCATGGGGTAGGGGTTAGTTCCGGAATTTTTTTGTGAACGGTTAACCGGAACCGGGTAGGCCCGGTCCGGCAAAACAGTACCCTTAACGGGTAAACCGGCCCGGTTCAACGGTCAAATTTTTTTTCTTTTTTTTTTAAATTCAGATATATGGGCCCCACCCCAAAGGCCCAAACGGCTAGAATCAAAAAAATCCGTTGGCCAACGGATCTATTTAAGTTTTGGCCATTTTTTTTTAATTTTTAACATTTTTTTAATTTACAAATGTAGCCTTATGTAAATCTATAAATACCCCCCCCCTTCTTCATTTCTCACTCAAAATTCTCATCTCAATCTCAAATTCTCTCATTCACCTATTCTCTAATTATCTAGTATTTTATCATTCGGGTTTTGAACTTCAAGTTGGAATATTGGCTTGACGTTTGTTTGTGGTAACATCGGAAATTCGGAATTGCATAACCAAGTGCTCCAATTCGGTGCACTCCCTCCAACTCTTTCTCTTATTAATATTTTAATTGCATATTTATTTTGAGCTTATTTATTCCTTAAATTTCACAATATGTTTAGTGCTGCTAAAAAAGCGTGTAGAAAAGTTACTGATAAGAGGAGTAAAAGTAGAGGCAATTCTTCAGCATCTGGTAGTAATAGCCCAATATCTATTGTTCCTGAAACATCGCCTAATGAAAATATAGATTATGATCAATTACAAAAAGATTATGGAATAGAAGATAATGAAATAGGAATTGAAGAAGAGATATCTGCTACACCTACTAGTGCACCTAGTGCTGGGGTAGGTAGTGTTGAGTTGGTACAAGGGGTGGTGGTCGTGGCACTAGTGGTAGACCACCTACGGCTCCGACGACTAATCGTAGAAAAAGAAGTAAGGTTTGGAATTTTTTTGAATTAATTGAAGGTTCCGATAGAGTTAGATGCAAAATTTGTAAAGTTTCATTTAAACATTTGACTGTAGGAAATTTAGGGGGAACTGGAACGCTTAGTAGGCATATGAGAGCTGCACACCCGATAGAATGGGGCCTAGATGGCGATGATAGTCAAACAACTATTAACCCTACTACTGGAGAGTTACTAGATGGAACTATACATATTTATTTTTAAAAGTTTGCTATAAATATAGATATTCAACAACTGAAGTTGCTAATGCACATTGTACGAATTCAACTGAAGAAATCAAGGACATGAAGATGTTGATCGCCCAGAAGACGAGGAACTTGGAGATATATTAACAAGTGGTCACCCATCCGAATTTACTTATTGTTATTTGTTCAAGTCTTAAAAGATGTAAACATTCAATTTGTAAGTTTCAAATTTGAGTTATGAAATATGAAATAAAAGAAGCACTTGCAATTTGCAGCAAGTGCAATTTTTCTCATATTCCTTCTATTCTTTAATTTATATTTTAAAGTAATACAAATTCTTAATATAACTTAAATTGAAACTTTAAATTTGAAATTCAAAGTTAAAGTGTTAAATTGAAACTTTAACATTTTAATTTTGAAATTCAAACTTAAAATCTTAAATTAAAACTTTAACAATTTAAGTTTGAATGTCAAATTTAAAGTTTCAAAAATCAAACTTAAATTCTTAAATTGGAACTTTAATTTTGAAAGCAAACTTAAAGTCTTAAATTAAAATTATTATTTAGAAATTCAAACTTAAAGTCTTAAATTGAAATTTGAAACTTCAATTTTTAAATTTCAATTTTAAACTTAAAGTCTTAAATTGAAACTAAATCATCTAACTTATTTTTGAAATACAAACTTAAAGTCTTACATTGAAACTTTATAAGTTCACAAGTATCATTTACTTTGTGTTCTTTAAATAAATTACAATAGTTATACAAAATTACAAAACAAAAAGAAAGAAAAAACGTTCCGGCCCCTTTAACCCGCAACCCGTACGGGTCAATTTGTACCCGAAAAAATCCCAACCCGTTATACCCGTTAAGGAAGAGCCCGGAACCGGCCCGGTAAAGAACCCGTACGGTTAAAAAAAATTGGACCCGGCCCGGCCCACCCGTTAAACACCTATAGACACCACCGACATAAAAAAAAGAATGTCAAGGATTTGATGGAGGGGCAGAACCTAGTCGTTTCCTTTACTTGCATAAACTTTTACATTTAGGTGTATGTTGTAACAACTCAGCACAGCACACCACAAGTTCCTAGGCGCAGCAACAGAGAGAAAGGCCCACTTAAATACCTCGACCACTATGTGGTCCTAGATTCCTAGAGAATCAATCTCTGCCAAATCGTTAGAGAAGATGACAAGGGACAACCCTGCAATGAATAATATAAATAGGAGAGGAGTCAGCTCAAAAAGGATGGTTAAAGTTGCTTATTTTCTTATTTTATAGAATTATAGATCTGGAACCTCCCTTTTCTCAATTTTTCCTTTCTTTTTGCCTTTAGAATTTCCAGAAAGTAGAGGAACGGGCCCCTCTTTTGTGGTCTGTAAATCCCTTCAACATTAATATAGTTTCCATCGTTACATTTGGTGCTTTCATTGACCCTTCCTCTCCAAATGGGTGACGGTGCTCATAATACCAGGTTGAAATCCCTTGATGAAGTTGTCAAGCAGCTCCAAGCTAATTCTGCCTCACACACTAAGAGTATGGAGTCGATGCAGACTATCCTTCATGACATTGTTTCTCAACTAGCATCTCTCCGTCCACCACCGCCGGCGCCACCACCGACCACCATCAACCCTACCCCATCAAACCCAGGTTCTTCCTCTACGCCTCCACCCCACGCTTCTTACCAACCTCAATACTCTTCGTCGTCCTCTGTTCCCACCTTCTCCCAACAACCATATTCTGCATCTTTTCCGACCTCCACTCTTCCCCAACAACCACAACACCAGATTTTTCCACTTGCCCACCAACCATTTTTGCCATTCAAACGCGACAAACCAACCCCAATAGATTTACCTAAATTTGACGGAATCAACGCGGAGAGTTGGACCCTCCAGGCTAATCAATATTTTGATATGTATCATGTTGCCGATGAGGATCGCTTGGAACTTTGTTCCTTCTTTCTAGAGGGAGAGGCCAGGGAATGGTACCAGTGGATGTATAGAAATCGCCAGTTATGTGGGTGGTCTCACTTCCTCAAAGCTGTAGTGCATCGCTTTGGCACTAAATCACTGGAGGCACTTGAGAGTTTACTCGCCAAATTGCAAATGACATCCTTTGTCCATGAATATCTATCACAGTTCGAAAAACTGCCAACCGGACGACGGAGATGTCCCCGCCGATGCTGAGACATTGCTTCACTTCTGGGCTTCACCCAGATATTAAAGCAGATGTGCTGTCTTTTCGCCCAGTCGATCTGAACGCGGCCATTGGGCTAGTTTTTTTACAGGAGCAGAAGCATATGGCCCAACCCAAGTCTTCGACCCGGCCCATATCGTTCAGCAAACCACCAGTTTTTTCTCATATCCACCAAAACACACCATATCCTAAATTGAACCAGCCCCTTTCTCCTTCTTCTCACTCTCCGTCTGCTTCTTTACCAGGTGTAGGTCGTGTTCCTTTCAAAAAACTTACACAGGCAAAAATACAACGCAAACGGGAACTTAACCTTTGTTTTAATTGTGATGAAAAATATCAGAAAGGTCACCGTTGTTCTTCTCAGCCACAACTTTTTCTCTTCTTGCCTGAGGACGATCCCATTGATGACACCATTTTAGACAACTCTCCTCCACCTTCGGATTCACCTCAACCAGATACTCCTCTTGAGAACCCATCCTTATTAACAATCAGTCTTCATGCTTTTGCCGGTGGGTTGAGCCCATCTACTCTCCGTTTTACAGCTGTGGTCAAAGGCAATCCAGTTCAAGTTCTCATTGATGGAGGAAGCACTCATAATTTTATACATCCCAGGACCGCTAAAAAGTTCAAACTACCAGTGGAGCCAGCTTCAGCATTTTCCGTTCTAGTAGGAAATGGACACACCTTAAGCTGCCAGGGTGTGATTTATGAGGCCCCCATAACGATTCAGGGGTATTCCTTTTCTACCATTTTTTTCGTCGTTGATTTATATGGTTCAGATTTGGTCTTGGGAGTGTACTGGTTGGCCACCTTGGGTCCTAGTCTTACAGACTATGTCAACCGTATTTTTGAATTCACAATTTCTAGCAGACGCATTCGTTGGATGGGTGATCCTATTTCTTCTCCTACTCAAATCAATGTTTCCACTCTTCGTCGTTTTTCGCAGACTGATTCAATTTCATACATCTTGCGTCTCGACCTTCACTCCCCCAATCCCACCAACCAATTGGATTACCCCCATGATTTATCTTCCCTCCTTGAGGCATACACTGATGTTTTTCAACCTCCAACTTCACTGCCTCCATCTCGAGGTCAGGACCATCACATCCCATTATTACCCGGAGCTAGCCCCGTCAATGTACGCCCATATCGGTACCCCCACTTTCAAAAAGCTGAAATTGAGCGCCAAGTCTCCGAAATGCTGCAAAGCGGTGTCATTCGCCCTAGCTCGAGTCCGTATTCATCCCCTGTTCTCTTGGTTCGGAAGAAAGATGGGACATGGCGTTTTTGTGTAGACTATCGGGCTTTAAATTCAATCACCGTGAAAGATAGATTTCCTATCCCAACTGTGGATGAACTATTTGATGAGCTTCATACTGCCCGCTTCTTTTCCAAGTTGGATCTTTTGGCCGGATATCATCAAATTCGACTTCACCCTCCAGATATTGAGAAAACAGCATTTCGAACTCACGAGGGCCATTATGAGTTTACTGTCATGCCGTTCGGGCTTTCGAATGCCCCCTCTACTTTTCAGGCAACCATGAATTCCATTTTCAAACCATTCCTTCGCCAGTTTGTACTAGTCTTTTTTGACGACATTTTAGTATATAGTCAGTCATGGGATGCTCATTTATCTCACCTTCGCTATGTCTTTGACACCTTGCGTCGCAATGCACTAGTTGTCAAGCGTTCGAAGTGTCAATTTGGACAATCTTCAATTTCTTACTTGGGACATATTCTGTCGTCGGGGGGGGGGGGGGGTCAGGTTAATCCAGAAAAGATAGCTGCAATTCTTTCCTGGACGATACCTTCTTCTGTTAAGGATGTACGAGGGTTTTTGGGATTGAAGGGCTACTACCGACGTTTTGTCAAAGGGTATGCCCAATTAGCCTCCCCTCTCACCGACCTTTTAAAGAAGGATTCCTTCTTATGGTCCGATGTTGCCTTGACTTCCTTCAACAAGCTCAAGCAGGCTTTGAGTTCAGTTCCCGTGCTCTCTCTTCCTGATTTCTCCAAGACATTCACAGTTGAAACGGATGCCTCGGGGACAGGTATTGGTGCAGTGCTCTCACAGGAGGGGCATCCTATTGATTTCTTCAGTCAAAAGCTCTCTTCAAGGATGCAAGCTGCCTCTACTTACAATAGGGAAATGTTCGCCATAACACAGGCTGTGCAAAAATGGCGGCAGTATTTGCTGGGACGTCGATTCATCATTATCACTGATCAGCAACCTCTCAAATCATTGACTAGTCAAGTGATTCAAACTCCGGAACAGCAACGTTGGTTAAGCAAACTCATTGTGTATGATTTTGACATCCACTACTGTCCAGGAAAACTGAATTCTGCTGCAGATGCTTTATCTCGCATGCCTGCCCTTCTTGCCTTATCCTTAGCCGTTTCTGAATTAGCTCTGATCGATCAACTACGAGCCTTCAACAAAACTGATGCTGGCATGGTGTCCCTGCAGCAGCAATTGGCACAAGGCCCGGCATCGCTACCTCATTTCACTTTTGAGGAGGGCCTTCTATTGTTTCGCAATCGACTGGTGGTCCCCAAAAATGACCACTTGCGCTATTTGTTGTTGAAGGAGTTCCATTCTTCGAAAATGGGTGGTCACGCTGGAATTTCCCGCACATTTCATCGACTTTCCTCTAATTTTTTCTGGGCTAACATGCGGACTGATGTCCAGAAATTTGTCAGTGAATGTCAAACTTGTCAACAAATGAAAGACTCGACTTTAAAGCCTGCTGGGTTATTGTCTCCCTTACCAATACCCGATGCCATTTTTGTGGACATTTCGATGGATTTTATAACTGGTCTTCCATCCTCTCAAGGGCACACTGTTATTTTGGTTATCGTGGATCGTCTCTCCAAATATGGCCATTTTGTGGGCCTGCCTTCCCATTTCACCAGTCAAAAGGTTGCTGAAGTGTTTGACCGTGAATTCATTCGTCTACATGGTTTTCCAGTCACAATTGTGTCCGATCGAGACCCTCTCTTCCTCTCTGAATTTTGGAATGAGCTTCACAGGCTGCAAGGGACTCAATTAGCTCTGAGTTCAGCATACCATCCTCAGTCGGATGGTCAAACAGAGGCTCTCAATAAGTGCCTCGAAATGTATCTTCGTTGCTTTGCCTTAGACACTCCATCTACTTGGTTTTCGTTGTTGCCATGGGCTGAATTTTGGTATAACACCTCATACCAGCATAGTTCTAAACTTACTCCATTTGAGGTAGTGTATGGTCGACCCCCACCAACTGTTTCGAGGTATGTCCGAGATAGTTCGACCAATCCTGTTGTGGCTGCCTCTCTGCTACAACGAGATGAAGTATTGGCTACCTTGAAGGCTAATTTACTTCGGGCCCAAGAACGTATGAAACACAATGCGGATAAAGGCCACCGAGAAGTGGTTTTTGATATAGGGGATTGGGTGTACGTCCGTCTTCGTCCATACCGTCAACTTTCACTTCGCCTCGAACGCCAAACTAAACTGAGTAGGCGCTTCTTTGGCCCCTTCCAAGTGGTGCAGAAGATAGGTCTTGTAGCCTATAAATTAGCATTGTCTTCATCCAAAATTCACCCTGTATTTCACGTTTCTGTCCTGCGCAAGTGCTTAGGCAATCCCTCTAACCAGATCACCCCAATTGATCTTTTGGACCAATCCTCTTCCCTGGTTCTTCTACCAGAAGATGTGTTACGCTGCAGAACCATTTCTCGTAGTGGCCAACAAATCCATCAATGTTTATTAAATGGTCAGGTCTTCCAGTTTCAGATGCTACATGGGAAGACACTAACAATCTCCTTCACAAGTTTCCCAATCAGAACCTTGAGGACAAGGTTCGTCTCCACGAGAGCGGCATTGTAACAACTCAGCACAGCACACCACAAGTTCCTAGGCGCAGCAACAGAGAGAAAGGCCCACCTAAATACCTCGACCACTATGTGGTCCCAGATTCCAAGAGAATCAATCTCTGCCAAACCGTTAGAGAAGATGACAAGGGACAACCCTGCAATGAATAATATAAATAGGAGAGGAGTCAGCTAAAAAAGGATGGTTAAAGTTGCTTATTTTCTTATTTTATAGAATTATAGATCTGGAACCTCCCTTTTCTCAAATTTTCCTTTCTTTTTGCCTTTAGAATTTCCAGAAAGTAGAGGAACAGACCCCTCTTTTGTGGTCTGTAAATCCCTTCAACATTAATATAGTTTCCATCGTTACATATGTCCATTTATCATGAGCTTTTTTTTTTTTTTTTTTTGAATGTTAGGAAACTGACTATTCGATAAAATCTAGTGTTTTTAGTACTCTAGTAGATACTGATGGACGCTCATTTACCTGTTTCACGGAGTCACTGTCACCAAACGGAAGTAACCAGGTAGATGATCAGGAGCACCAAATCATCTATAATGTTACGGTCCTTGTGAAAAGCAAGGAACATTGCACACTACACAATTGTGGAACCAGATCCAATGAAAAATCTCGTGGCTGCAGCTGCTGTTTTCTGATTATGTTCAGGTGAAAACTTTATAGATTGAGAACATGAATCGTCGCAATTCTACCTCTCAACCTAGTGATCTCCTCATAGTTAGTATTGATGCTTTTGAATCAAACAAGAACTAATAGCTTGACAGGACTGAGTATGGTGGTGGCGTGGTTGATGAACATGAGGAATGACTTCGCGAGAATGACTTCGTATCTCTGGCAGAAAGAATAGCTCGCGAAGCTGTACAGCTCATTTACCTCCTTACTTTTGGACATTTCATTTGCAAGAGGGTTACATTTATCATCAACATTAGCAAGGGCAAGTGCGAGGAGAGGATATGACAGGATCGTACTTCTTCTAGCTGATATATCAGCATCGAGAAGCTGTACCACTACATAGCTTCTCAGTGTGAGGAGACTATAATAAGATAGCCCCTTTACTGATGAGGAGTAATGTGGAGTGGAGGGACTTGCTAGCAGGACCAAGTTCAAGGCATGAACATAACCCAAGAAAAAGATGATTGTTCAGTAACTTTTAGAACAACTTATGGGAAGATTTTTTTCTACATGTGCATGCACTATGTTTTTGTTAACTTTAGGGGTAATATCAAACAATCAAAAATTTTACTTTTGTATGTTATGCCTACGCTCCCCTTTAAACGATAACATACAACAACAACAACAACAACTACGCAGTGTAGTAGTTGTTGTTGTTGTTGTATGTTGTCGTTTAAAGGGGAGCCTAGGCGTAACTGGTAAAGTTATTGTCATGTGACTAGGAGGTCACGAAATCGAGCCGTAGAAATAGTCTCTTGCATAAATGTAGGTAAGGTTGCGTACGACGGACCCTTATGGTCCGGCACTTCCCCGAATCTCGCAGGTAAGGTTGCGTACGACGAACCCTTATGGTCCAGCCCTTCCCCGAATCTCGCGTATAGCGAGAGCTTAGTGCACTGAGTTGCCCTTTTTATGTTCGTTTAACATTTTGTGTTTTTCTTCTTGATCATGAAACCTTGTCTTAAATTTTAAAAGTGTTCCATTATACTGTTTTAATTTGTTAGCTTTTATATTTTTAGGTATGGTAAGTGATGCCACTATATTACACAAATGAGTATTAAATAATTCTTATTCAAGTAAATTATTAAAATTTATATGCAAAAACATGTTGATTTACCGTAATAACTACCGTTAAGTGATGACAATGCATGCAAAACACACATAAAGTATTCATTAAAAGTGGTATAAATAAATGTGAATAAAGCTTTTTTTTAGACGCATTACAGCTCGCGCACAATTGTCTCCAATTGTCTTGTTCGTAATTGAATTCTTACTCCTATATCTATTTTTAAAAAATATAAAAACTCCTATATGTATTTTCATCCGGAGCTATGTTTTATAAGAAAAAATATTAACCGTAAATATTATCACTTATTATCAGAACATAAATTTATTGAAAATTTTACTTTCTATAGCAAAGGTATACACCATATTATTATAAATTAAAATTCTTTATAATATTATTTTTTATAGCTACCTTTATATTATAGCAAAATAAATATTTATGGTATATACCATTGAGGCATGAAATATTATGTTTTTCCTAAATCTTTCTTTCAATTAACACCCGATTCGCTCTCAGAATTTTTCCTCTCTCTCTCTCTCTCTCTCTCTCTCTCTCTCTCTCTCTCTCTCTTCGAGCAACTCAAGATACACGCCTAGTATTAATGGCCGACGAGACATTAGAATCTCTTTCTCTTCGAGTAACTCAAGATACACGCCCTAGTATTGATGGTCGACGAGACATTAGAATAGAGTAGAAGGCAGCCAAGAAATAGAAAGGAGTGAATTTTTCGAACAGAAAGGAACAATGTGATGAACTCTTATCATAAATTTGTTGTACATATCCGACGAACTTTCTTCTCTTCTTGGCTGGAAAACGCCATCTGCAACGAATTTTCTTCTCATCTTTGCTAGTTAGTCACATACAATGATACAAATACATTATATTTTATACAAATTCACTCAAACATATTGTATTTTTGTATAAATATTTGTTTTGCCTGTATATATGTATTTCGAAAGTATGTATTTTTTTGGAAAACTTAGACAAATGTCCCAAATAAATCTCAACTTACTAACCTCTAGTCATTAGTCATAGACTGACCAAAACTAGCCAACAAAAATTGAAAACCCAAATAATATGGGTCTTTCTCTCAAAGAATCACATGCAAAATTCACATTCCATATTTTTAAGTGTGATTAGCAACATTAGATACAAGATGGAAAAGAAATTTCATAGACGGGGTAGCAAATAAGGTGATGAAATACCAAAATCTATACAAATATTCCAAAAATCTAAACAAAAAAGAACTTTTTCAATAGGTATAGTTGAAATTCATTGAAAATATATAAATAAGTCAATATACAAAATTTGAGAGGAGATGATTTGGACTGGCTTTGTATCAAAATTCATAGTTAAATCGAGTTAAAAAAAGTCTTCTGCGACACACGTATCAAACATGTATCACGCATGTATCTCACACACAAGTATACATGGATATACATGTGATACACAATTGATACAAATATGATACATATGTGATACACAAATGATACACATATCATATTTTTCATGTTCAGCATTTACTTAATTTTCAATTCAAACCACCTCAAAACTTTACCAAATCATTCCAACACTGAGATTCAAGCTCCAAGTTGTGCCCAATCTATTCTAATAACACCCACTTAAAATAAAGCAAAAATTTGATATTTTTTGGCTACAAATAGCTAATTGGCTAATTTGGCCAATATAGTAATATTTTATTCAGTGTCCAATTTTTATAATGATCTACCTATAAATAGACATAGCTGGAAATTTTTCTATTTTTTTAATACAGGTGAATACACATGTATTCATCTGTATTCATGCACACTTTACATAAAATATACATAATACATGATATTAACATTGAAATACACCGAATACAAACATTAAAATAGAACAGAATATAAACAATGAATATATTTAATTTAAAATATCGTGAAATACAGTAAAATACACTAAATACAAATAGAAATACAGTAAATACAACCAATGAAATATACTGAATACAGCAATAATAACATGTATTTGGAATAACTAAAATATTGTTAATATAAATACATTTAAATACATTGAATATAAAATAGCGAATACAGTAAATACAAATATTGAATCTAATGAATGCAACAGTAAAAAAAGTTGAAACACACTAAATACAAAATTTAAATACAACAGTTATATACAACCGAAAAATCATTCTAATTAATTGGGTTGATAATGAGGCATGTTAGAATTGATTTTGTTGAGTTTTGTTAGGAGTGTATCACACTAATTGATGTTATTTATGTTATTAGATAGCTGGATATACTTATTTTTAAGGTGATTGTCGTTAATGTATTCATATATACATGGTGCGAATACATGTGAATTGCGCGTACAGATAGACTGCCTTGATTTTTAGGCGCTTTTTGCTGCTGTATTCATGAATACAGTAACACGAATACAATGTATATACTACCGTAACAACGGAATAATAGCTATATGTAGTAATTATGTATATGATAGCTATAAGAAGTTAATAGCCACTAAACAATAGTGATTTCTGAAAATTCCTCAAAATTGTTTGTGTAACAATCTCATACAAAAATCCAGTTTTTCAAGTTTTATGACATAGGATCGGCCCAAAACAGCAGGCCCAAAAAGATAGCAACTTTTAGCAGCCCATGCTGTCCAAGTGAAACTTAAAACCCTAATCCCCTTCAACTTCGCCTCTTATATTTTTTCCGCTGCAAGCATAAGATTTCTCACTTGCCGCACTCGAGTCGTCTCTGCTCCAAATCTTCAAGTAAGTTCCTCTACAAGTGTAAAGGATTTTCGCACATCTTTCTTTGTATGTCGTTTGATCACAATGTTGAATGCTTAGTGAATATATTCTAGTTACATGCTTCATCTGATTGTGGATCTAATTATTTCAGTTTACATTTATTTTTTCTTAATCATGTTTAGGTTAAAAGACTGTTTGATGTTCCTAAAGCAAGAGAAATATTGTTAATTTTAGAAAATGAGAATGTTTGTTTGTGTTGTGTGTTCATAGTATTCTATGTGTGCCTATTTCTTATTTTGTTAAGTCTAAAACTGAAGGCTTGGGTATATAATATAATAAAACGAACCCTTTGATTTTTTGGTTTATTGAGCTTAACACTTGGATTTTTTATTTGAAGACGATAGAAGGAGGTTAGTTGATTAGCTATTGGCTTCTTATGTGGGAGCACTCAGCAACCTGTTACTGATACTGTTAAATGATGCCTTTAGTATTAAAAACTTTAGTATAGAACAGTTAAATCAACTGGTTGTGTGATGCAATTTGGTCTGGAGTATGGTGTGCATTGTGAATATGTTGGGATCTGGATACAAAAAAATGTATAAACTCTGGAGCTAGTGCACTGGATCTTGTTTATTAAGGGTTTGCTTGAACTCGATTATTTTATGTACATTTGAGCAGTAGAAATGCTTTATGTCATTAGGTTGATAAAATTAGATTCTGCGTCTTGTAAAGGCAAATACTCATCTATCTTCCAGAAATTCAACAAGTTTATCTTGGATTTTGGTAGAATTCATGATAGGAGATTTCGAGTTTGGCCTTTTCTTTTATATCTATGTTCTTGTTTTTGTTGGTTTTATGAATAAACCACCCACGTCCTACTTTTTTTTGGAAATGGCAAGTGTTCAATTGATATTTTGACTAAGAAGGAGACAAAAGTATTTGCACTACAAATAAAACAAAAGTAAGCCATCCATTCTTGCCTGTTCCATGATGATAACCGACTTTTTTCTTATATATAGCTTTGTTTAATATATGATTCAAAGATAGAGATCGGGCAAGTGAGAGATTTAGACTTTTCTAAATTTAAAGGCTCTCTTATTAGTGTTTAAAGGAAATAATTTACAAGTAAAACAGTATTGGATTTATTTACACTTGGATATAGCGCCTAGTCACAGAGGATTCCTTAATTAACCCCAACATTGTTTGCAATTAAGATGGTTCATTGATATGCTTGACTGATCTTATTTGGTATATTGAGGATTAATTGATCTTCAATGATCTGATACAATATCTAGATTCTTTTGAAGAACTGTGTCAGTAGATATTCTTATTTCATATATTCTACAGGGTTCGTGCTAAGTAGCAGCTGCAAGGATGGGTCGTGTTCGCACCAAGACTGTGAAGAAGTCATCTAGACAGGTAATTGAGAAGTACTACTCAAAAATGACCTTGGATTTCCACACCAACAAGAAGATCTTGGAGGAAGTTGCCATAATTCCTTCAAAGCGTCTCCGCAACAAGATTGCTGGGTTCTCCACCCACCTTATGAAGCGCATTCAGAAGGGACCTGTTAGAGGCATCTCCCTGAAATTGCAAGAGGAGGAGCGTGAGAGACGTATGGACTTTGTTCCCGATGAGTCTGCCATTAAGACTGATTTGATTGAGGTCGACAAGGAGACCCTTGACATGCTTTCAGCTCTTGGCATGTCTGACCTTCCTGGTGTTGTCAAGCAGGCTGCAGAACCACAGGCAGTGGCAGCCCTCCCTACCTACGGTCGTGGTGCTGGTGGTTTTGGCGGCAGGAAATACTAAGGACAGATTTTAAGACATCATGAACAAATCTAAGCCGAAACTTTTTGGTAGGTTCCAATCTCAAAAAAAAAAACTGAAACTTTTGGTAGATTACATGTGTTAGCTCTCCCTATTTTGTTCAAGGATTATTTGAAGCCAAGCTCATTTTGTTCATGTTTTGAGAAATGATAAACTCACTGTTCTTGAATATTGGTTTTAAATGCATGTGATTTATTTTCCTTAATTACATTTGGAGAGTGTTACATGGTCCAATGTCATTATATTTATTTGATCCACTGTTATGTCTATGTTTCAGAAGTGGTCGTTGGTCATCCCTTCCCTTCATAATTTTTGTTTAGGATGGAATTAAGTTTTACGGCTTACAATTGGAGATCTGAAATCATTGACTAACAGGGGCTTAACTTTATAGGAAATTTCAGAATGTTCTCAGCATTTCTTCATTGTATTTGCTCTTTAGAGCACACGTAGGAAATTTCAGGTTTGTTCTCAGCATTTCTTCATCGCAATGATATAGCTCGCGCTCTCATATGGTCTATCTCCTAATACTGAATGGTTTTTTTGCAATGAAAATATTGTGTGAATTATTGAATTATCACTGTGAAAGCATAAGAAAAAAAAGAAGAAAAATATTAAAAAGTTCTGCTTAAAATTTTGGACTAGTCCCCCCTCCTTCCTCAAGAAAGTAGGACGAAGGTCGTCGGAACGAAACATTCCTTGTGCTAATGTCCAAAAGTAAATAAATCAAGGATACGGAGATAGAAATCTTTTATTGTGAAAAATCACTTTTTTTGATGGGTGATTCTTGCATGATTGTCTCGGGTAAATATAATTGATTATAGCTTCAATAAGTATAATTGTTGTTCTGAATAGGGTCATAAATTGAACGGCAAAGATTATGATATATGGAGTTGTGAAACATAGTAAGCAGAGCAAGATCTTTGATACTTGCAATGCGTGAAAAAAGAAAGATTCCAGTGCCAATGAAATAAATGTAAGTTATGATGTTGATGATCTCATCTATAAATATGAATAATATATTAGTACTCATACTACATGGACACACTTACAAAGACACGGCAGTGCAATTGTGATTCGCCTTAAATAGTTGTTAATCAAGTTTGTCACATACATGAAGCTAAATGATTGAAGAGTCAAGCAAGAAAGATAAAGTGTGATGACTTGTTGCAATTTTCAGTGCTCATTCCTCTTATATAATGTTTTTTTTTTCCAACAACATTGTGATAAAAAAATACTCTAAAAAATATTTTTTACAGTATTGGACACCAATTATAGTTTCTTTGTGTTAAATTATAATTGTTTCACCTGTGACTATTACGTAGGCCAATGCATTCGGGTGTGCTCTTCATCTAATAAAAATATCGATGTGGTCACATGGTAAGCGTCACATAGGGCAAAATCGAAGAATAGAATGGCAAATGGAAAACATATGGGTCTTCCAAATTATAAATGGCAAACTATGAACATTGTCTTGCTGGGAGGATTATACGTAAACCATTGAAGAAGTTAAGAGAGCTAACTTGTTGCAATTAATCCACGCAGATATCTGTGATTAATTTAATGTGAGGGCTAGATCTGATGTCTTGTGTTTCATTACATTGGTTGATGATTTCACGCACTTTAATTATGCCTATTTGATTTCTCATAAATATGAAGCACTTAAATGCTTTAGAGAAAATATTAGAATAAAATTGAGATTAATTATGAGGCGTGAATATCATAATTGAGAAAAAATATTGAATTCAGATAGTCACTAAACGTCGTTTGACACGTTTAATGATCAAATTAATCAAGATCATGTTCTCAATCTAAGTGGGAGTGGGAGTTCTCAATCCCATCATACTTCTGATGATTGTAAAAGTCACATACGAAAGAGTATAAGAAAAAATCCACCTAGACATAATTATTAAATTGAAGATTATATTTTGTTCGTATATCGCACAAAAGTGAATGAATAAGATTTTATGACTAAATATCACGACCCGGATTTTTCGCTCTCGAGAGTCATGACGACGCCTACTAGTGAAAGCTAGGCAAGCCAATTATTCTAATTATTTAACCCTTTTTATTTTTATCCCTAGACAATTGTGAATTAATATTATATAAAAAACAGAAATACTAAAGCGAAAGACTAAAATGTAACAATTTAATAATAATACGATACCAATCCATAAACATAAGCTACCTAGAACTCGTGTCACAATCTCAGAGAATGTCTAGGAATACTACAATAGGGGTCCGAAAGATAAAACAACATTGTTTCTGAAGTATATAAAAGAAACAATATGGAAAGATAGAAGGAGACGCCAAGGCCTGCGGACGCCTGCAAGACTACCTCGGGTCACCTGATGGACCGACAACAACAACCTCATTGTGGTCCAAAAGCTGCAACACCGGGATCTGCATACAATGCAGAGTGTAGTATCAGCACAATCGACCCCATGTGCTGGTAAGTGTCTGGCCTAACCTCAGCGAAGTAGTGACGAGGCTAGGACCAGACTACCAAATAAACCTGTGTAGTTAAATTTTACAATTAAGATAGGAGGGAGAAACATGCTGCGGGGAATACCAGGTAACAATAGAAAAAAAATCAATAGAGGAATGTAAAGACAACCATAATTCAATCATGGACAAGAATAAAGAACTCAATAACACGTGCACGACATTACCCTTCGTGCTTTTACTGTCCTTACCATAAAAGTCAATAGAATTGGCACAACATCAACCTTCGTGCTTTTACCTCACATATTCATGGCACAGAATTATCATTCGTGCATTATCACTCATATCATGGCACGACATTGGACATCGTGCGATACGACTAGGTGCTTTTACCTCACAATATCGACACGGCATCAACCTTTGTGCATTAACACTCTCAAAATCATGCACGACATCACCCTTCATACTTTACACTCTTCCTTACCAAAGCAACAATCACAAAGCAATTTGGGCAAGGGAATCAATAATTTCACAATAAGATCCCGGCAAGGGAACAATAGCACAATAACAATATCCCCGCAAGGAAAATAATATCATGAGTAATAACACCCCGGCAAGGGAGATAATATCAAAAGCAATAACATCCCGGCAAGGGAGATAATATCATAAACCTCTTCTCTTTTCCACAATTACTTCACAACTCAATTCTCAACTTGAGCCAACGCTCTACAATGTTTCATTACCTTTAACACTTCCACAAGCCTTGTTCAACAATAGAAATCATAATATAAAGCATGAACAATACGAACAGAGTCACATTAATTATAGTTAGACTCAAGGGCATACTTGACACCGACACATAGATACTCGTCACCATGCCTATACGTTGTACTCAATAATTAATACATAGCAAATAAGACACAACTCGTAATCCTTCAAGCTAAGGTTAGACCAAACACTTATCGCAATGCCATAAACACAATTCAAGCCTCAACTATCACTTTACCTCTTGTTTCCACCACCAATTCACTTGTATCTAGTTACAGTTTACTTAACGATATCAATAAATGCTACATGAATCAATTCTAATGCATAATAATAGGTTTTTCAATGATTTCCCCAAAAAGTAAAAAATTGACCCTGGACCCACATGGTCAAAACCCGAGGTTCGAACCAAAATTCAATTACCCATTCACACACGAACTCAAATATATGATTTGTTTTGAAATCGAACCTCAAATCAAGGTCCAAATCCCCAAAATTTTAAAATCTTAGCTTCTGCCCAAAACACTCAATTTCCCCCATGAAATCCCTTGATTTTGAGTTGAAATCATGTAAACAGATGTTATAGATTAAAGAAAATGAGTTAGAAATGACTTGCAATAGATTTGGAGAAGAACGTTTCTATAGAAAATCACCCAAGAGAGCTTAGGATTTGAGGGAGTTTGAAAAATAAAGAATTTTCGGCTAAGTTATGATTTACACGGGCACAAATATTGCATTTGCGATGATATGTTCGCAAATACAAACTAGCAATTGTGGCCAAGGCTTCACAATTGCGAAGTAAGGCCCGCCCTGTCAACCTCGCAAATGCGAACACTGTTAGAGTCGCAAATGTGATTGGAGCTTCGCAAATGCGAAGGTCACCCCCTACCCAGTCATCGCAAATGCAAGCTTGCAATTGTGTGCCAGGGTTCGCAATTGCGAAGCCTGCAGACCTACAGCACATAGCGGATTTCCTAAGTCCAATTCCACTCCGTGGCCTATCCAAAACTCAGTCGAGCCCTCAGGGCTCCAAGCCAAATATGTACGCTAGTCTAAAAATATCATACAGACTTGATTGTGTGATCAAATCATCAAAATAACATCAACAATTATGATTTTAGCATATAAAAAAAAACTCAAGAACTTTCAAGGTTTTAAATTTTACAACTAAGGGTCCGAATCACGTCATATGACCTCCATTTCTTACTAAATTTTACAGACACAATTTAAATACCATATAAGACCTATGTCGGGCTCCGGAACCAAAATAGGGGCCCGATACCACCAGATTCAAACATATTCAAATTTCCAAAAACTCTTAAAAGTTCAGTTAAACAACTTTTCTTCAAAATTTATTTCTCGGGCTTGGGAGCTCGGAATTCAATTCTGGGAATATGCCAAAGTCCCATATTGTCCTACGAACTTTCCGAAACCGTAATATCATGGGTCCTAGACTGTTTACCCAAAATATTAATCGAAGTTAACTTAAGTTAAATTTTAAAGGTCAAATTAGCATTTTCATCAAATTTTCACATAAAAGCGTTCCAGATATACGCCCAGACCATGCACGCAATTTGAGGTGAGAAAAAAATGAGGCTTCTAAAGCCTCAAAATACAGAATTTACTTGTAAATGAGGTGATGACCTTTTGGGTCATCGCAACCTCCACCTAAAAACAACCGTTCGTCCTCGAACGGACATAATAAAAAAGTACTTGAGTCGGAGAAAAGATGGGAATATCGGCTCCGCATATCAGACTCGGACTCCCAGGTCGCTTCCTCAATAGGCCGACCTCTCCGCTGAACACAAATAGAAGGGAAACTCTTCGATCTCAACTGACGAACCTGCCGGTCTAGAATAGCTACCGGCTACTCTTTATAGGACAAGTCCTTGTCTTACTAGACAATGATGAAGTTTAACACCTGGGATTGATTGCTGTGATACTTCTGAAGCATGGACACATGAAGCACTGGATGCACGGCTGATAAGCTCGACGGAAACGCAAGTCCGTAAGCCACATCTCCCACTCGATCAAGAATATCGAAAGGACCAATGAATCTCAAACTTAGCTTTCCCTTCTTCCCAAATCTCATCACGCCCTTCATAGGCGACACTCGAAATAACACCCGTTCATCGACCATGAATGCCACATCACGAACCTTATGGTCAGCATAACTCTTTTTACTGGACTGAGTTGTACGAAGCCTATCCTGAATGATCATGCCTTGTCCAAGGCATCCTTCACTAGATCTGTACCTAACAACCGAGCCTCTTCTGGCTCAAACCACCCAACCGGCAACCGACACTACCTACCGTATAAAGCCTCATAAGGATCCATCTGGATGCTCGACTGGTAGCTGTTGTTTTAGGCAAACTCCGCTAAAGGCAAGAACTGATCCCACGATCCTCCAAAGTCAATGACACAAGCTCGGAGCATATCCTCCAAAATCTAAATAGTACGCTCAGACTGCCCGTCTATCTGAGGATGAAATAGTGTGCTTAACTCGACCTATGTGCCCAACTCACGCTGAACTGTCCTCTAGAAATGTGAGGTAAACTGTGTACCTCAGTCCGAAATGATAGACAAGGGCACACCATGAAGATAAACAATCTCTTGGATATAGATCTCAGCTAACCTCTCGGAAGAATAAGAGATTGACATAGGAATGAAATGTGCTAACTTGGTCAACCTATCAACAATAACCCACACTGCATCAAATTTCCTCTCAGTCTGTGGGAGTCCTACAACAAAGTCCATAATGATACGCACCCACTTTACTCTATCTTCTGGAACGAACCACCAGGTCTCTGATGCTCGTACTTTACCTGCTGACAATTCAAACACCAAGCCACACATGAAACAATATCCTTCTTCATCCTCCTCTACCAATAATGCTTCTGCAAATCCTAATACATCTTAACGGGGACGGGATGAATAAAGTATCGGGAATTATGGGCCTTCTCTAAAACCAACTCTTCAAGTCCATCCATATTAG